>PVIW01001029.1:0-46963 GCA_004026585.1 Noctilio leporinus
GGGGGACAGAGGGGAGCAAAAAGGGGATGAATGTAATACGACAACAATAAAATTTTTTAAAAAACTTTTAATTACTAAAGATTTTCTAACTAGAAAGAGCTTATACATTGTCATCTTACATACAGGGGGGACTTATTTGTTGTCAAAAGCTGAAAAAGAGAGAGCATGCTAAAAATGGATTCCTACTTCACTTCAAAGAGCATCATTGGAGGTGGCCAGTGATCCTCGATGACATTGCTTAATGAAGGGTTTCTACAGTTGATGGAAGAACAACAACTCTGAAATGCACACTAGAAATGTGTGTACCCACAAACAGAAAATGTGTGTTTTAGTAGATTTTGAGAATGAAACAAACAGTCGTGTGTCGATGTACCACCCTGCTCTAAATGGTTGAGTTCCTATTTCAGTGGAGCACAGGGGAGGGATGGTGGTCTGAAGTTTAACAAGAGATCACGGAGGGAATGGAATAAAGAAGCTTATTACTCAGGTCTTGAAGAAAGTGCCTGGCAAGCCTAGAGGGCCACAGGGGGAGGTCAAGACAGAGTGCAGACAGAGGTATGTGCTTTTATCAGGGTCTCTTGATGGGTGCTTTCGGGTTCCTGGGCTAAGTCCAGATTGCCAATTCAAAGCCAAAGAAAGAGCTTTTGGTGAATTGCATGGAGGCCTGATCTAAGGGGTGCATGAGGGGAGGGGTTGTCTCAGGCAGAGTCAGGGAGGGCTGCTGAGCACAAGAGCTATCGGGAAAGTCATCTCAGAAATTCACGTGACTGTGTAGGCCACAGCCTAGTGCATTTGCTTGTATAAGGAGCTTGTATCAGCTTAAGGACCCCTGTGGGCTGCTTGGCCAGGACAAAGGGATGCCGAGGAAGCAACACTATGGGGTAGCTTAGCTAAAGCCTTGACACAGCCACAAATAAATAACTTGGCATATCTCCCTGCAGTCCTTGAAAACCCTTGTGATGTAATCGGGATGGATGCTCCTGGCTGTCCTTATTGAATAATCTGTTAGCACTGAGCCAGGATGGGAGAACTTGCTGGTAAGTGGCAAGATCCATGAAGTCGTTGCCTAAGACTCCAGTTTTCTGGTTGGGATGCCCTCCATCCATAGTTGGAGGGACATATGAGGTCTGGCCCGAAAGTATCGAGCCAGTGGCAATGTAATTAAACCAGTTTGTGCGGCCAATCCTTTCAGGAAGACCTCTGATTCATCCAGCAGGTGGTTGCTGTTTAAAGTTTTGCAGGCTACTCTGGCCTGCTTCCTCCTATATTCCCCCATACTGAAAAACAATAACTTAAACATTTAATCATAGTTAAGTATAGGAACAGCAAAACATTTTCCAGCTGTCCCAAAATTTACTTATTTTTATTTTTTTAATACTTTTTTTCCCAGGTCATGTGACCTGGCTGGGAATCGAACCTGCGACCTTTGGGTTCGCAGGCCGGTGCCTTATCCACTGTGCCACCAGCCAGGGTGTCACAAAATTTAGAAGAAGTAGTTCCTATGTCCCAATTAACTAATTAAGAATCAACTTAGAAACAAATACTATCTGCTATTATAATAATGTTGATCATCATCATAATTATCAACATCCAAGTAAAATTGTATATTTAAATTATTTTTCAAGGTTAACAAAGTCTATTTCATGTTCATTTTCAAGGCTGGCCCAGCCTTGGCCAGCCCTTCTCAGATATCCAAATCATGTTGGTAGCCTGTTATTTGTTCAGGATTCCCTCTTCTGTATTAATAATAGAATGGAGCTTTTGAGTAAATGAGAATTTATTAAAAAATGAAAAGATCACAAAAAAAAAAACATCTTTACCTTAAGATTATTTAAATAAAACCAAACAGCTAATTAAAATACATGGGGGCAGGTACATGGGGGGAAGATAGTGGGGAACAGAGACTCAGAAAAGGGTGGTGAACACACAATACAGTGTAGAGATGACGTGTAGTGGAATTGTACACCTGAAGCCTGTGTAATTTTTTAATCAATGTCACCCAGATTAATTCAATACGAAGGGAAAAAATTATGTATCTTCCAGATATGTTGCTGCTTTTCACCAGTCCTTCATATTTGGGGGCTATAAATTTTTCTGTTTGAAAGTAATGAAAGGCAGAGATTAGAATTTAGCATTGGCTTTAAAAGTCATACTGTGTCCTGTTATTTTCTTTTTCCTTTCCTAGATCATTAACACCAGGAATGTAATTTTGGTAAGCAGAAGAATGGCACTGAATGATGTTGGTTCTCTAATCCCCAGAATCTGTGAATGTGTTACTTTTCTTGGCACAAGGGAATTGGCAGGTGTCATTCAGGGAATGGACCATGAGTTGGTGTTATTATGCTGAATAATTTAGGTAAGTCCGTTCCAATCAAATGAGCCCTTAAATGTTAGGTACTTTTCATGGCTGAATCAGAGGGGAAATGGAAGAAAAAGGAGGAGAGATTTGAAATATGAGAGCTTGTCCCCTCCTGTTGGCTTTGAAGGTGGGAAAAAGGGGCCATGAGCCAATGACTACAGTACCTTCTAGAAACTGGGAATGGCTCTCAGCTGACAGCCACCGAGGATCTGGGACATGGGCCCTACAGTTTCAAGAAACCAAGTTGTTCATATTTCTGGCCTCTTCCAGTGTTCAGAGGCATATGCCTTGGTTCGGGGCCCCTTCTATTTTTTAAACTATCAACATAACATCATCCACTCTCTCTGCTTCCAACATCATGCTACCTTCTTTTATGAGATAAAAATCTCCTTCTACCTCCATCATCAGATGACTCATGATTATAATTAGGATCCAGCTGGATAATCCAAAATAATCTCCCTATTTCAAGACCTTTAATTCACATCTGCAAAATCCCTTTGCTGTCCAGTATACACTTTACACGTTAGATTCACAGGCTTTGGGTGTTAGGACCTGGACACCTTTAGGTGTCATCATTCAGCCTACCACACTATTTAAAGAGAAAAACGGTAACCTAGAGACCGTGTGATCTTAGAGTGAGCTAGAGAGAGATGAGAGATTCAGAGGGGGAGGGTGTCTGCCCTAGATCCCTAAGGATTTCTGGTTCCTGGTTTTCACCTTCCCTTCAGGGGTTCTGTGTGGCACACTTGATTATTATTATAATAAGTGCTCATTTTACTTAAGAAAGTCAAACAAATACTAGGATACTTATTCCCCTGTAGATGATGGCCACGCTGGCCAGTTGTCACAGATGATCGGTCTAGACTGATTTCATTATGCCCGCTGAATGAACGGTTTTCTTTTTTGAACCAGTTGCCTCCCACAGTCTCCTGTTCCATACTTCATGATATAATGAGGTGCTACAGTTGACTGGAGTTCTTATACTCTAAATGTCTGCCACTCACTAAGGGGATAGTTTGGAGCAAGGTGCTTAGCTTCTGTGAACCTCAATTTTCTTTTCTATAAAGTGAAGGTAGTATCAGCTTCTCAAGGTTGTTAAGAGGATTAAACAAGATATATGTGTACATATTTAATTATACTGTACAAACCCTGTGGTATGTTACTCTTCCCTGTTTTTGTTTTTGTTTTTAGATCGCACTTTTATTTTATTTATTTATTTTTAAGATGTTATTTATTTTTAGAAAGTGGGGAAGAGAGAGAGGCAAAGAGGAAGAGAGACATCAGTGGATGGTTGCTTTTCACCTGCCTCCAGCCACAGACCTGACTGGAGACCTGGTTTGCAACCTGGTTATGTGCTCTGGCTGGGGAATCGAACCTGCAACCTTTGGGTTTGCAGGCCACCACCTTATACACTATGCTACCAGCCAGGGCTTGTTTTTGTTATTTTTATCACCTATCGTATTAAGCTGTCAGGGATGAAGCCAATCACTTTTCCATATGTGAAAAGACCCCCTTTATAGATGAAAAACTAAGGTTTAGATAGGCTAAGTGTAACCTGATAAAAGTTGGAAATCTAGGTTTCAAGTTCAGGTTTTCGGACTTAGGTTCAGTGTTTTTCATTAAGCCACAATTTCCTGTGTGTGGGACGATCCAATCTTAGCGTTCAGGACAGGTGACTTTGCCTGGCTGGCTTGCCAGCTCTGGAGCTTGACTATAATACTTGGCATCTGGTGTGGCATGAGGCCTTTTCAGATCTTCCCACCTATATTTGAATCTATGGTAATTCCTAGCAAATACTCTCAAGCTCTCCTATACAGTAGGACATAATTGGGTTGACTGCTTCTCTCAAAACTTCCTTTACCTTTTCATTCCTTAGGCTGCAAATGAATGGGTTCAGAAGAGGGGTCACCGTTGTGGTGAGAACAGCCGTCACTTTGTCGAAACCCAGCAAGTGGCCCTGTCTGGGCCGCACATACATGAAGATGTTGCTGCCATAAGCCAGGGAGATGACAGGTGGAGAAGGCCTTGTGGTGTCCCTGGGCTGAGGGCAGACAATGATGAAGGTGTTAGGAGGAGGTGGTGAATGCCAGGGAGGTCATGATGATAAGGGATGACAGCAGGACGTTGATCATCTCAATGAAATGAGTATCAGTGCAGGCTGCCTGCAGCAGAGGAACAATATCATTATCACAAAAGTGACTGATTTCCTTATAACAGAAGGGCAATCTGGATACCATAACTGTTGGGCAGAGCATGGACAGAAAGGCCCCAACCCAGCATCCCAGTGCCAGCAGGAGGCAGACCACCTTATACCTATCATTAATAAGTCAACAAAATAACAAGAGCTGGGAAGGATGTGGAGAAAAGGAAACCCAGTGCACTGTTGGTAAGAATGCAGAGTGATGCCGCTATTATGAAAACAATATAAAACTTCCTCAAAACATTCAAGATGAAATGATCTTTTGACCCAGTGATTCCACTGCAGGGAATATACCCTAAGATTCCTCAAACACCACTTCAAAATAACTTATACACCCCTATGTTCATAGCAGCGCCATTTACAATAGCCTCAGTGTCCATTAGTACATCAGTGGATAAAACAAACAAACAAACTGGGGTACATTTGCACAGTGCAGTTCTGTACAGCAAAAGAAAGAAATTCCTGCCTTTTGTGACAGCACGGCTAGAACTGGAGACTATTCTACTAAGTGAAATAAGTCAGTCAGTGAAAGACAAATACCAGATGACCTCACTTACAAGAGGAATCTAATGAACAAAATAGACTAATGAGCAAAATAGAGCCAGAGGCATGGACTCGTGGAACAGACTAACAGTTGTAAAAGGAGGAAGTGGGTGGAGACTGACTGAAAGAAGAGGAAGAGACTAGTGAAAGAATATACATGAAGGACCCACGGACATGGACATCAGGGTGGGGACTGAGTAGAAGTGGGGCCTGGGTGAAGGGGGGCAAAGGGTGGGGGGAATAGGACACCTATAATAGCATAAACAACAAAATATTTAAAAAGACTTCATTCATGAAACAGAGTTATTTTTAGTACCTCAAGAGCTAGGTTGCCACTCAGAGGGTTGAAAAGGACTGATAAACCTAATCATCCACTTTGAAAAGCTTTTTTCCTCTGGGTACATTTTTCAAGTTTATAGACAGCACATAACTTAGGTCCATCTCTGAGAGCCATAAAAGGTTAGATATGTGGAACCTCTGTCCATTTCCCTTGGGAATCATCAAAGACATCCAGCTGCAAGGTAAGAAAAAATCCTCACATTGAAATTAAAATGTGGTTTTCCCCAAATGGTGTTATTCTGCTTTTTACATTTGAAATATCTTTCTGGCTTTATGTATTTTCCAGGGTCATATTCCAGCAGCTATTGTTGTTATTATGATAAGAAGGTTGTAAAAATAAACAAATATATGCACCTGATACTTGTTTTTATAAGTTATGCTCATTTAAATGAATTTTATGTGAATATTTTCCAAAAATGTGGTTCCTCAGGTAGACTCAGAAATAGGTGGGAATCATCTGATCTAGTTTCCCAAAGTTCACTGATTGGTACAACGTTATTGTTTTTTGCCAAAATCTGTGTAAGACCTTGTGAAACATCAAATCACCCAAGTGACTCAGCCCCTCTACAGCACAGATTTGGTGGCCTGTGACGTCTGGCTTTTCAAAAAACTAAAATCAATTTTAAAAAGGAAGAGATTTCAGACCATTAAGATTCAGGAAAATACAATGGGGCAGTTGATGGTAACTGGGAGAATTGTGTGAGGCCCAAGGTGCTTGCTTTGAAGGGGATTAAGGATTCATTGTTCTATGTACGAAGTTTCTTGTATCTTCTTCAATAAATGTCTCTATTTTTCATAGCAGATGGCTGGATACTTTCTGAACAGGCATGGTACCCAAGACATGGAAACAACCAAGGTGTCTTCCAGTAGATGACAGGGTAAAGAAGATGTGGTACATGTATACAAAGACTAAAATCTTACCATTTACTGCAGCATGGAAGGACCTAAAGTATGTTATGCTTAGTGAGAAAAGTCAGAGAGAGAACATGTTTTCACTTGTATGTGGAATCTAAGGAAGCAAATAAACAAACAAAACAGAAACAGACTCATAGATACAAACTGATGGTTGCCAGATGGGAGGGGTTTGATGGTGGAGTGAAAAAGGGAAAAGTTTTAAGATGCATACATTTTTAGCTACAAAATCCTCATGGGGATGCAAAATATAGCATAAATAATATAGCCTTTTTTTAAAGATTTTACTTATTATTTTCAGAGAATGGGGAAGAGAGAGAGGCAGAGAAACATCAATATATGGTTGCCTTTCACCTGCCTTCAGCTAAGGACCTGGCTGGAGACCTGGCTTGCAACCTGGTTATGTGCCCTGGCTGGGAATCGAACCAGTGACCTTTGGGTTCGCAGGCCAGTGCCTTATCAACTGAGCCTATAGCCAGGGCTAATACTGCCTTTAACATTGTAAATAACTACATACGATGCCAGGTGGTAACCCAACACTTCTCATGGAGAACATTTTATAAATTATATGAATGTCTAACCACCATCCTGTAGACCCAAAACTAAAACAAAATAATATTGAATGTCAACTATAATTAAAACAAAAAATGAAAAGAAAATAAAGCAAATGGGGCATAATGTTAAAATTTCATAAAGTTGGATGATGTGTACACAGGTGTTTATTATTTTGTATTCTTTGTGAATGTTTGAAATATTATACAATAAAATTCAGAAATGTCAGGTAATACATATTACTCCAAATTTTGTCATTTTAGTTATTTTTATTATAACTTTACAAATGTTCTGCAATGGTGAGAACAAGTGGAAGAAACTGTTTATCACACAGGGATATTTACAAAGCATTATTCTGGATCTTCTTATAGAGCCAATCACGTGGTAGCCATTTGCATCATACCAAACACAGGCAGCTCGGCTGGAGGTACACAGTACACACATGCAAAGCTGCTTTCATTCAGGTGAGCATGTGTTGATGGATATATTATCAACTCACAGAGCCCAGGTTACACGACGCTTTTGGATTTGTGATTTGTTCAGAGGCTTTCCTTCTGAATTTTCAGAGTGTATGCGGACAATGCTACGAGGCATGGCAGTGGGTTCTGGTAACGAAATAACTTGGATAGAGCTCACAGGTTGCTGTGTGTCATGACTTTCTCTGGCAGAGCTCACGGACTGCTTGTACTGTAGGAGACTGAGAATTCCTAGGGAGAAGAGGAGCCAGGGTGGGCGGCTGGGGGCCAATGAAGGCACCACAGGCATCACAAAAACATCTCCCTCCATGCTATCAGAGGGACCCTGACCCTAAACCTAGTGGGTCTCTTTTCAACTGTCCCACACCATTTGGAAGCGGGATGTTTTGGTGCAAGGAGCCAAAAGTGTATGCAGAAGAGCTTAAATGCTTCTCAACTTGACAAAATTGAGGATTCTTTTTGAAAACGGACATGCTTTTGAGTTAGAAATTTCTAAATAATATTTTAAAGTGTTTTTTTTTTTTTTTTAAAGATGGGTCTTCAATGTTGGTGCCTGAACATTTAATATTAGATATTGCTTCCCTCTGACCTAAGGCTGCCTTGGCACTGCACTGCCCACCTAGAGTTACTGCCCCTCCCCACAGAAGTGAAATTCTATAGTAGCCACTCTCCTTGGTCTTGACTTTGATGGCTATCTCTTCCTGAAAATGGGGAGGGTGTGAAAGACAGTGGAAAAGGCAGGAGTAAGGAGCTGAGCTCTGAGACAGCAGACTGAGCAGTTCACACAGCCCTAATCCCCACCTCTGTCCTTGTAGGAATTGTCATCAGGGATTCAGTCCACTTGAACTCCAGCCCTTTTCAGTGAGAGGGTTGGTCCCTTGCCCTTCATTCTTTCCAGTCCTTTTCACCTCCCTTCTATCAGGGGGTAGATTGGTTCTTACCACTTATCAAAGGCCCTCAAGACACTCACCAGAGGCGAAAAGGAAAACAACACATAAGTAGGCAGTGGAGATGATCCAGGAGATCGTATACCCGGAGTAGTACATGGACTGTCCCCACCAGAGCTTCATGTGATACAGCAGGAGGCTACAGAGCAGCAGGATGCCTAATGTGCAAACAAAAGGAGCAAAAGCCCCTCCTGGGGAACCTTGACTCTTCCACTCATCTTAACCCCAGGGAAGCCTAACTGCTGAGCCTCTGCCCTGGACAAATGCACCTTATCCAAGACCCAGCCCCACTTTAGTGATCGATTCCAGTCAGAAGCTGCATATCTGAGCCAAAAAATCTGGGAAGGTCACATTAGTCAAAGACCTCAGGCTGGACCCACAAACCACGGTTCCCTTCAACCGTGTTGGGGGAGCCAGGACATTACCTGCGAAGAAACAGGACTACTGTGACGATGAGAATACATTTAGTCTGAGGAATCATAAAGGTGAATTCCAATCCCAGGAAAAAGTTGTGGAAGAAGGAAAAGCTGATCGCCAAAATCATCATGATCCTGACCACTTTCACGTCATCTGTTGGGAAGCAGCAGCTACATTGAGAGAAGAACAGATGTTTCCTCTAGGCTCATTTCCACCCAAGGGCCACACGTCTTTAAGTAAAAACTGAAAATGGGGTGAAAGATTTGATTAAATAATAAAGAGAATTGTGTGTGTTGGGGGAGGGGGTGGGGGACAGATATGGAAGCAGGGAACCGTAGCTGGATTGGGGAGAGGGACAAAAGAAACCATTCTCTATCTTGGTATCTCTATAGGCTTCTTTCTCCTTTTTCCTTTTCTCAGAATTTACCTGTTCACGTCTGATGCCAATATAACCTGCTTTTCTTGTTGTCAGTGACCTTTCTTTCATACCCTTAGGTTCCTGCTACTACTGCCAAGGCTTCTCAACTATCCAGCAAGTAAGTCTGCGAACTTCTTAACTTTCCTCTAAAACATAGAAATGGTGAGAGTGGGACTCTACCTTGCCTGTGTTGATTATGGAAGCAGGAGGACGGCAGCCTGAGGAAACTGCACCAGAGAATAACCAGTGAGCCGGTGAGGCAATGGAGCCAAGGAAAGATGACTCTCCCTTTCCCCCAGCCTTGCCATGGTAGAGCGCTTACCTTTTGGCCAGATGGTAGTGGGCTGCCATGGACTGTGGCTTTGCATGTTTGCCATTGTTTCAAAGCTCAGTGTAACCCAGTCACCAGTCATGATCCCCAGTGACAAAAAGACTAAAGCCAAGAAGGAGAAGAACATGTTGATGGCCTGAATGCTTCTGGTTGACATCTGTGCCATTGCAAGTGGAGATGTCAACCAGCCATGCCTCACATGTCTCTTCTCTGCCTTGAGTAGACACAAGAAGGGAAATCTTGACTTTGAGTGGTTACTGAGGCACTGGAAGTGGCAGGTGCTGAAGTGGCCTATGGAGCAGAGAAGATAAATCCTTCTTGTCACCACTCCTCTGTCTGGGCCACACTGCCATCCGCACTGCCAACTGCCACAGCATCATCTGTGGCCTTGACCCAGGACCTGGGTCCTGGTGCAGTGGAAGTTCCTGAAGAAGCAAACAGATGTAAAGGGAGAGATGATATCACGTATACAGAGAGCTATCAGATACACGGATGACAAGCGACCTTGAAAGATGTGAAACGTGCAAGACTACAGAGGAAAAATTGCTTGTTCCGGGACTAGCTGATAGGCAGGGATCCATGAAGAGCAGGAGGAATTCGGATCACCGAAATGAGCAGTCAGCTAGTAGCATCTCAGAAGGGAAAGACCATTCACAATTCAGGATGTTTTGGAGAAACTTGGTGCCTCATCTGGAAAGCCTAAAGCTGTTTAATCAGGAATCTAGGAAATAGTCCAGGCTCTTGGAACCAAAAAAAAAAAAAAAAAGAAAGAAAGAAAGAAAAAGTCGAGTACCAAACCATTGAAGTCCAACCTCACATATAAAGCACAGACAATTGTTTGTCAACATTGCATTTGCATCTAGGCAGGGTAAATGTTTTTGAATTCCTTGAAGAGGCAACCACTAAGCTCAGAGTGGGAAACATGCCCTGGAATCCAGAGTGGCCTTTTCCTGAACTAAGATGGAAGTTCAGGAAACATCTCCGTCTACTTTGCAGAACGTGACGTTGCTGGATTTCTTTCATTGTCTCAGGCATGTTGTCTTCCAGACCCCTGTATATATCTTATTAGAGTTTAGTTACCTTTTCAAAATTTCAAAGCAATGCTCACTATGTTTAATGCTACAGAGGAGACATTTTGGTTAATGAAATGGTGGATTCAAGAGCCTGGTTTTATTTTTATTTTTTTATTTTTTAAATATTTTTTAAAAGATTTTTTACATTATTTTTAGAGAGAGGGAGAGAGGCAGAGAGGGAGAAAAGCATCAACCAAAGGTTCCCTTTCACCTGCCTCCAGCTAAAGAGCTGGCTGGAGACCTGGCTTGCAACCTGGTTATGGGCATTGACTGGGAATGGAACCAGCGACCTTTGGGTTTGCAGGTGGGCGCCTTATCCCCTGTGCCACCAGCCAGGGCCTCAAGGTTCTTGTTTTATATCCTGATTCTACCACTGAGCAACTTGTGGTCTAAAAGTTAGTAAATTTCCTACTGCATCAGAATTGTGCGGGGATTAAATGAATTTAGAGATGTAAAGCACTTAACAGTGTTCCTAGCACATAACAAATGATACAGATGCAATTACCATAGTATTAATTCAGATTCCCCAGGGAAGCAGATGCTGAGGCAGAAATTTTTACCTGGGGAGTGACTGGGAAGTATACCCAGGTAGCTCACCTGTGAAGTGTTTCAGGGAACCATGCTTGAGCCGAAGCTGAACTGAGATGTAGTTGTAACACAACCAATGTTGGCTAGCACCGCTGAAAGCTTGGGATCCAGGCTGGTCCTCAGAGCCATCCTGAATGGAAGGCAGCCCTGGACAATTCCTTTATGCTCAGAGGCTGCAAGCCTCAGCAGTCAACAGTGCTGGTGGCTGCAGGGAACAAGTGCTCACTCCACACCCCTCCAGGATCAGGGCCAGCTAGGTGTGGCGGCTGCCGGCTGCCATGGAGAAGAGAGGCAGAGAAGGAGAGAAACATCAATGTATGGTTGCCTTTTACCTGCCTCCAGCTACGGACCTGGCAGGAGACCTGGCTTGCAACCTGGTTATGTGCCCTTGCTGAAAATCGAACCAGTGACCTTTGGGTTCGCAGGCTGGCGCCTTATCCACTGAGCCCTACCAGACAGGCCTGTTCCTTTTTAATTTTATAAATGTTAAGCTTCGCTTTCCTTGGGCAGTTTTACAATAAACTCTTATCACTGAGTGTATGTACCTTCCTGAGAGATATCATTATCCTGAGAAAATGTTCTATTCTTTTGGTATTATATCTTAAGGAACTGTTAACAGCATTTTTTATAAGTGGATATATTTAATTCAAAGACTGGCAGCCTTCCTTAAAATTCTCTTTTTTCCCCCCTTCCTGAGCTTATTCTAGTCCTTGACTGTGAAAGGCAACCGTATTTTGACGTCTCAATCCCTCTCTGCCTCTTTCCCTTGCCCTCTCTCTGGAAATAATAAATAAAATCTTTTTAAAAAAAGGAAAAAAGAAAGGGCAAAAATAGGTGGAACATCTACTACAATTGTAATGTATCACCATAAAAGATTGGTTGATATCAATGCTCTATCAACTATCTATAAAAGGACTATAATGAGTTCATTTAATTTATATGAGCTCTGATAAGTTTTAAGAGCTGATAACTGGAAACAGGAGAAATCTAGAATCTATTCAGCACTGGTGACAATTAAAGTGGTATGGGGCTGAGGAGAGGCAAGGGCCTGAGTGACAGGAGGCCAGGGCGGGTTCCCACGAAGCCCAGCCTGCGTTGGCACAGGTGAACCAGGCTGGAGAGGTGAGCTTGCTGAGATGTTGGGCACCGTTGCATATGCACTGTCACACATGAATTAAATAGTAAAAGGTAAAGAGTTAAGGAGAATCTGAGGCTGGAACTGAGCTCAGAAGCCAGCCCAGTAGGAAGGAAAACAGACCACTTCTGGCTGCTTGGCCAGGAATCAAGCCCGAGCCCCCAGGGGCAGGGTGATTTTTACTACTGCACCATCCTGGGTTCCTGTGATCTCCCCGGATAGAAACCAGGAGAAATCACCAGTAACAAAACCAGAGAAAAATGGTTTATAAAAGTTGGTACATAACTAATACAGTCCCACCACAGTGGGGGAAAATGGGTGGTTTCCTCAACACAGGCTGGGGAGAATTTCAAAGACTTGAGGGGAAGGGGGCACATCTCATGTTAATACTCCACCCAGAGGTAAGGTTTAGGATTTAAATGAGGGAAGGTCACTAAAATAACCAGCTTTCTTGTTACTGCGCATGCCTGAATAGAGGCAAGACCCTAAACCAGGGGTTCCCAGCCCCCAGGTCCCAGACCATGCTGGTCCCTGGCCTGTCAGGACCTGGTAGTGCAGCAGTCGTGAGCTGTGGGCTGGTGAGGAAGCTTCTCTGGCGTTATCACCTCCTGCCGCCCCACACCCTCCCAGTCCCTGGAAAACTGTCTCACCTGAAACTGGTCCCTGGTGCCTAAAAGGTTGGGGATGCTGCCCTAAGCCCCTAAAGTGTATCTGGCAGACAGCAGCTTCCTTCAGTCTAATCCCCAATTTCTTCCTGTCCTAAGGAGGAAGAAAAAGCAATAAAACAGGTCTGGGGTTCCTGTGGATGGGCCCAGGGAGGGGCCTGCCTATCTCAGCACTATACAAAGAGGAATTGAAATCCCTGACCAGTGTGGCTCAGTTGGTTGGTCGTTATCCCACAAAGTGAAGGTTGCTGGTTCCATTCCCAGGCAGAGCACAAGGCTGGGTTGTTGGTCCATCTCAGGTTGGGGGCTATGAGAAGAGGCAAGTGATCCATGTTTCTCTCCCTCCCTCCCTTTCCCTCTCTCTAGAAATAAATAAATGAAATCTTCTTTAAAATATATAAGAATTGGCCCTGGTTGGTGTGGCTCAGTGGATTGGCGTCAGTCTGTGAACCCGAAGGTCACTGGTTCAATTCCCAGCCAGGGCACATAACCAGGTTGCAAGCCAGGTCCACAGCCAGGTCCCCAGCTGGAGGCAAGTGAAAGACAACTATACATTGATGCTTCTCTCCCTTTTTTCCTCTCTCCCTACCCTTCTCTCTAAAATATAATGAATAAAATTCTTTTAAAAATAGTTAAATTAAAAATATTTAAAAAAAAAATAAAAGAACAACAATCCCAAAATGGAGTCCCTTGTGTTAAGGCCTAGCATCAAGACACCCAGACTTAACACCTAACCAAATCACAGGCTTTAAAAAAAAAAAAAAAAAAACAAGTTTTTTTTTTTTTTAAGGAGGGGAAAGAGAAAGAGGGGGAGAGAAATATCAATGTGAGAGAGAAACATCAATCCGTTGCCTCTCACCCACCCCCCACGTGGGGACCATCCCCCAGCCCAGGCCTGGGCCCTGACTGGGAAGCAGACCAGCAACATTTTGTTCTGCAGGACCACAAGCAGACAACGGAGCTCCTCCAGACAGGAGCCAAGTTACAGATCTAATCTTTCCCAGGAATATGACTTTGAACAGCCATCCTGGAATTTGCTGGTCAGCACTAGCAAACATGCTGATAGACCTCATTCCATTCTAGGTAGGAGGGTGATCTGACCTCAAACAATGCATTTTTTAACGTTTATTTTTCAGTGAGAATTGACACACAATTTTATGTTATTTTCAAGTATACAACATAATGATTAGACATTTGCATACCTTACAAGTGATCATTCCAATAAGTCTACTATCTATCTGATACAATATGTACTTAATACAGTATTATTGACTATATATTGTTCCTATGCTGTACTTTACATCCTGGTGACCATTTTTATGGTTGGCAATTTGTGGATCTTTGGAGAGCAGGCTGAAAAAGGTGAACAGGATTAAGAAGTACAAATAACGCACACTGTTTTTGCTAATTTCTGTTTGTCCCTTCCGGTTTTTAAAAAAACCCTTTCCTTTTCTGCCGCTAGGTGGAGCTCTTTTCCATTTGATGCGTGGTATGCTACCTTATTCAGGAATTGGTCAGCAGGATCACTCAGACTTTTCAGATCAGCTAGCTCATTTGAATTTGTGTTGTTTTATATCACTCAGTTTTACACATTTGGGGGGTGGGGTGGTAATCCTGGTATTTAAATACGTAAGTCTCTATGAGCCTGTTTCTGATGCTTATAGTTGCTGCTAACTCATTAATTGTGCCTTGTATGTTTGTGAGGTTTTTTCCTTTTTTGTTGTTTTTAACTACACACTTATAGATCTTCTATTTCTAGGGAGATTATTTTTATTCTCCCATGAGATGTTAAATTCAACAGTGGTCATGAAAAAGTCAACATCTATGTCAGTCCATTTGGGCTGCTCTAACAGAACACCATAGACTGGGCAGCTTAAACAGCAAACATTTATTTCTCCCAGTTCTGGAGGCTGAGAAGTCTGAGATCAAGGCACCTGCAGATTCCATGTCAGGTGAGATGTTGCTTCCTGGATCACAAACAGAGTCTTTTTTGTTTGTTTGTTTGTTTGTTTTTAATCTTTTTTTTTTAATTTTATTGTTGTTGTATTACAGAGTCTTTTTTGCTGTTCTCTCACATGGTAAACGACTAAGGGAACTCGATGGAGTCTCTTTTATAAAAGCACTAATCCTATTCATGATGGCTCAATTCTTGTGACTTACCTCCCAAAGGCCCCACTTCCTAATATCATGACATTGGGGGGTTAGGATTGGAGCATATGAATTATGGAAAGGAAACAAACATTCAGTCCATAGCAACCTAAGCCCAGACCAATCTGCTTCAAGAAACACTCTGCATAAGACACAGATAAAAAAATGGGCACAATAATTTTCATGATACATGAGCCGTGTAACTCAGAAAAAATTTTAACTCAAATACAATAAATAATAGTATATATTATTTATGGATATATATCAACAAAAATATAAAGATATGCACCAGATTGACACCAAGTTTTGAAATGTAGTACCTTTAAGAGAAGCAGAATAAGATGAGTGATGTTTTAACACTATCTATAGCATTCTTTTCTTCGTAAGAGAAATATATTGTGGGATGATAGAAAATACATGAGTTAGTCTCTACCCCTGGTTCCTGGTGCAGAGTTCTAAGCAATAAAAGCATGCCTTGCTCTCCTGTTTGCTTTTGCCCCCATGCCTGAAAAAGGGTTCCTCAAAGCTTTATAAAGTTCTAAATGATAAAAGTTAAACTAGGAGCTTCTTTGATTTTATTAAGAAAATTCTGGGGGAGCTCCTAATGCCTCTTTAAAGGGCAGGTCACCAGAAAGACAAAGCCAGAATTAGAAGCTTGGAATCTTCCAGAGAGGAGGAAGGATCTGGAAACAAGTCAATAATTGATTGTGCTCAGATGATGAAGCCTCCATGTAAATCCCAATAGTATGGGATTTGGAAAAGTTCAAGGTGGGTGCACACGTCCACACACTGGAAGATGCACCCCAATTCCACAGGACCAGAAGCTCCTGCACTTGGGAGCCTCCTCGACCTTACTTCCCCCTGGTATCCTTACCTGGCTATTTCAAGACTCATGTTTCATGTGCACCAATAACTTAATTGATTTGGCTATTTTGAGCATGTCAGTGATCTCCCATTGAGTATAACATTGATTGTTCTCAATTAATCTCTTGATTTGATCACTATCAATTTGAACTGGTCTACCCGACCGTGAAGCATCATTCAGAAGGAAATCTCCAACATGAAACTTGGCACCCACTTGTGACAACTTCCCTCAGTCACAGAGCCTTTTCCATACACTGCACAAACCTTTCTTTTTATTTCAGTTACATTTTCACCCTTCTTGATTTGAATAAAGCATAATACACCAAAATGTTATGTATCTTCTTCCATCTTAAATATGAAAATGGCTGCACAAAAGTTCACCAATTTTGATGGTTTTTTTTAATTTAATTTTATTGTTGTTGTATTACATCCATTCCCTTTTTCCTCCCCTCTGTCTTCCTCCCAACCCACCAACTCCCCCCAAAAGTTGATGTTTTTTAAATGTATGCTGATATGGTAACTGTCACAATGCACTGACAATTGTTTTGATGAAGTTATAGACAATTAAGTACCAATAGAGCCATCATACAGAAAAAAGACAAAGGAGCTTTTTGGCTGACTCAATATTTCTCTGAGTTATATGAACTGCTCTAGCAAATTGATCAAAGCTGAGGAGGGAGTCATGGGATCCTCTGATTTGCAGCCAAATCAGAAAGAATTTGTGGTTAACCTTGAGACCTGCTGCTTAGAATCGGCATCTGAGGAAGGGGACAGTGTTGGGAGACTGAGCTCTTAATGTGTAGAATCAGATTTTACCTTGGGGTAGTGTCAGAACTGAGTTAAATTAAAGAACACCCAGCTGGTATTATAGCGAATTGCTTGGTGTGAGCAAAATCCCCACACCCTTGGTGACCAGAAATGAAGTTTCTGTGTGAGTAGTACGGGGAAACACAGGAAGGAAACACACGGAACAAAGGGTTGGAGTTTGTGCGGGAGAGAAAGATACAGGAGGTGGAAAATGTGCAGGATAGTAAGAAGCTAGGGAAAGTCCAGGGCTATTAGATAGAAACTGAGACAAGGCAATTAGCCAAGGCCCAGCAACCTGAACAATGTGCAGCCAGCTGCTCAATTACAAGACTTGAATCTCTCCTAACCACGGACACCTGAGTGTGAAAGGTTCCTACCTCTCTTCTCTGATGGGAGAAAAGATAGCTTAAATCTCCCTGGTCTGGGAAATAGAGAACAAAGACCCAATTAACGCTATTTGTGCCAACTAACCCAAGGACAGATAAAATAAGGGGAGCAGATCACAAAAACTTCATTAAAGCCAGATGGAGCCAGGTCTTGTTTTCCCTGAATTGCCAGCACCTAAACAGAGCTTTGTACATGGTAAATATTCAATACATACTTGTTGAATGAATGACTAGTCTTTAATCATGTCATTCTGATACATATGTAGTAATTTGATTCTATTAAAAGGGGCAAAGAAATTGTTCAGTAAATAAGACTGTATAGTATTCATCTAAGAAAAAATAAGAAGCCCTGGCTGGTAGCACAGTGGTTAAGGCGCCGGCCTGCGAACCCAAAAGTCGCAGGTTCGATTCCCCAGCCAGGGCACATAACAAGGTTGTAAACCAGGTCTCCAATCAGGTCTGTGGCTGGAGGCAGGTGAAAAGCAACCTTACATTGATGTCTCTCTCCCTCTCTGCCTCCCTCCCTTCCCCTCTTTCTGAAAATAATGAAATAAAATCTTAAAAAAAAAAAAAAAGAAAGAAAAAATAAGATAACCTTTGTCCTGTTGTATATACAAGAAAAATCTGTGAATAAAGATGTAAAGACAAAATGAAACTATAAAAGCCTTTCTTAAAATTGAGAAAGGCTAATGCAGGCTATAATATGAATTTTAAACATTACAAATACAAATTTCTATGAAAAATAAAAATTGTTCCAGTTTTTTTTTAATGTATTCTGTCATTTTCTAGTAAAATACATACTATACAGATTTGGGCACAACAGCCCCAATCTTGTTATTCTATTTATTTAAAAATATATATCAATAACCAAGATATTTATAAAAATATTTTAATAGTAAAAATAAGTAAACAAATAGTGAGAAAATATACATTTCATGATTTTGTATGTTAGTATGTAAATTAATACGGAAAGAAACATTTTTAGAAAGATGCATCAAAAGGTTAGTAGGGATGACTAGTTTTAGAAAGAAAAAAAAAAGACAAGCAAAATATGTATGTGTAGAAGAGGAAGGTTTTTTCTTCCACCTTCTATGTTCTTTGGCCGGAATAATGATTAAATTAATATAGGACAGGTTATCACTAAACCAGTATTGCGAAAAAAAAGTCATTTTAAGAAAAAGAAAATAGTGAAACATAATTATAAATAATAAAATGAAAATAACTATATACTTATCAATCATCTCTTTAAATATAAGTGGCTTGCCCTGGCTGGTAGCACAGTGGATAATGCATTGGCCTGTGAACCCAAAAGTTGCTGGTTTGATTCCCTAGCCAGGGCACATAACCAGGTTGCAAGCCAGGTTTCCAGCCAGGTCCATAGCTGGAAGCAGATGAAAAGCAACCATACATTGATATCTCTCTCCCTCTCTGCCTCTTTCCTTACCCCTCTCTCCAAAAATAATAAATACAATCTTTTTTTTAAAATAGTTTAAATGAATACATAAATAAAAATAAATGTTTTAAAGGTTCCAATCAAAATACAGAGGGTAGCTGAATGGTTAAGAAAACATAATCCATATACATGCTGTCTAAAAGACACCTACCTGAGCAAAAGACACACATATTGAAAGTAAAGAAATGACAAGAGATATTTCAGGCAGCCAGAAACAAAAATGGCTGGGGTAGTAATGCTTAGGTAAAACTGACTTTAAAACAAATGTTATAATAACAAAAAGAAAGGGCATTACATAGTGATGCAAAAATCAATCCGGCAAGAGAATATAAACCTTGTAAACATTGATGCACCCAGTGTAAGAACACATAAATATATAAAGCAATATTGATGGACATAAAGAAAGAGATCGTCAGTAGTACAGTTACAGTAGGGGATTGGGATCACCCCCTTGACATCAGTGGATAGGTCTTCCAGAAGGAAAATCTATAAAACAGTGGCCTTAAAAAACACAATGGAAAAGATAAATTTAATTGATATTTGCAGAGCATTTTATCCCAAAGCAGCAGAATATCCATTATTTTCAAGTGCACATGGAACATTTTCCAGGACAGACCATATGTACTAACATAAAACAAGTCTTAATAAATCGAAGAAGACTGAAACCACATCAAGCAACTCCTTCAATCACAATTGGATGAAACTAGAAATAAATTACAAAAACACTGAAAATACACACTAACACATGGAGGCTAAATAACATGTTACTAAATAATAAATAAGTTAAAAATAAGATCAAGAAAAAAATCAAAAGACACCTTGAGGTAAATGAAAATGAAAACACAACAACTCAAAATCTATGGGACACAGTAAAAGCAGTTCTAAGATCAAAATTAACAGCAATACAAGCCCAACCCAAGAAGTAAGAAAAAATACCAAATAATCTAAACTTACACCCAAAGAAACTAGAAAAAGTACAACAAACAAAGCCCAAAGTGACTAGAAACAAGTGAAACAAATACAGGTTCAGCTATTTGCTGCAACAAAATGATACATGAACTCAATGGAGTAGCAGGATACAAACTAAATATTCAGAAATTAATTGCATTTTCATATACCAATAATGAACTGTCAGAACAGAAGCTAGGAAAACAATCCTACACACAGTTGCATCAAAAAAAAAAAAAAAAAAAAAATATCCTAGAAATAAACTCAACCAAGGAAATAAAGGACCTGTACTTGGAACATTATAAGACACTGAAGAAATAAATTAAAGGTATAAATAAATAGAAACATATACCATGCTCACGGACAAAAGATATCAATATTATTTTGTTTGTTTGTTTGTCTGTTTTTTCGGGTTTTTAAAAGATTTTATTTATTATTTTCAGAGAGAGGGGAAAGGAGAGAGGCAGAGAGGGAGTGAGACATCAATGTATGGTTGCCTTTCACCTGATTCCAGCTATGGACCTGGCTGGAGACCTGGCTTGCAACTTGGTTATGTGCCCTGGGTGGGAATTGAACCAGCAACCTTTGGGTTTGCAGGCTGGTGCCTTATCCACAGTGCCACCAGCAAGGGCCAAGGAATCACTATTGTAAAAATGTTCATACCACCCAAAGCAATCATCAAATTCAATGCAATTGCTATTAAAATACCAATGGTGTCTTTCACAAAACTAGAATAAATAACCCAAAAATTTGTCTGGAACCCATAAAAGATCTTGAACAACCACAGAAATTGTGTAAATGAAAAACAAAGTTGGAAATATGCTACCTCATATCAAACCATACTGAAAGCTATGGTAATCAAAACAGCCTGGTACTGGCATAAAAACAGAGACATAAGCCCTGACTGGTGGCTCATTAGATAAGGTGCCAGCCTGTGAACCCAAAGGTCACTGGTTGGATTCCCAGTCAGGGCACATAACCAGGTCTCAAGCCAGGTCTCCAGCCAGCTCTGTAGCTGGAGGCAGGTGAAAAGCAACTATACACTGATGTTTCTCTCCCTCTGTGACTCTCTCCCTTCCCTGCTCTCTCAAAATAATAAATTTTTTTACACAAAAAGAAAACAGACGTAGATCAATGAAAACAAATAGAGACCCTGGAAATAAACTCACAGCTATATGACAAATTAATACTTAACACAGGGAACAAGAACATGCGATGGGGTAAGAACAATCTATTCAAGAAATGGTGTTGGATCTGTCAGAATGATAATCATCAACAAATCAACAAACAACAAATGTTGGCAAGGATGTGGGGAAAAGGGAACCCTGGTGCTCTGTTGGTGGGAATGCAGGCTGGTGCAACCACTATGGAAAACAGTATGGAGTTTCCTGAAAAAATTAAAATTGAACTGCCTTTTGAGCCAGCAATTTCACTACTAGGATTATACCCAAAGAACACTGAAACACCAATTCAGAAGAACCTATGTATCCCTGTGTTCATAGCAGCGCTATTTACAATAGCCAAGTGCTAGAAACAGCCTAAGTGCCCATCAGTGGATGATTGGATCAAAATACTGTGGTACATTTACATAATGGAATACTACACAGCAGAAAGAAAGAAGGAACTCGTACCCTTTGCAACAACATGGATGGAACTGGAGAGTATTATGCTTAGTGAAATAAGCCAGTTAGTGAAAGACAAATACCATATGATCTCACCCATTACAGGACAATAATGAACAAAACAACCACCAAGAAAAATAGAATCAGATACATGAATACAGTGAATAGACCTTTTGGGGGCAGAGGGGATGGGGGAGGAAGAAGCAAAGAAATGGAGAGTTTAGTCAAGAAACTAATATGGAAGAACCATGGACATGGACAACAAGTGTGATTGACTTTGCAGTTGAGTGGCGGTGGGGACAGAGGGGAGAAAAAAGGGGATGGATATAATACAACAATTAAATTAAATTAAAAATATATATAACTAAAATAAAAAAGTGGAAATATTTTTTAAAAAGAAATCATGTTGGAAAAATGGAAAAGATTAGTGCAAAAAATAAAATCGAACCACTTCTTAATCCATATACAAATATAAACACAAAATAGATTCAAGACTTATATATGTCTCAAAACCATAAACCTCCTTGAAGAAAACATAGGCAGTAAAATCTGACATTTCTCTTAGCAATATTTTTTTCTGTTATACCTTCTCAGGCAAGGGAAACAAAAGAAAATATAAACAAATGAAAGTACAGGGTGCACGGGATACATTGAAAGTGACTTTGCATCTCCTTATTTCACGGGCTTCTTATTAACTTGGAAAAACTATGTTTTTAAGGTTATGATTTAACATCATTGCTTTAGATATAAAGTATTAAATTCTAAGAGCAACTATCATGTCGAAGGAAAATGATGTTAGGGCAACATAATTTATGGATTGCGTGCAGGGAGAACTGCTAAGGAAATTGCAGACTTCGGTAACATCCCTTTACGTAGTTGACAACGTGAAGAAGGTGTATGATGCTGATCCTGATGTCTCCACACCAACAAGGAAAACGCATGAGGTACGCAAGGATTACACAAGTCCAGATATTGTACACAGAATCCAGGAGATCATCAGTGAACATCTAGGAAAGTCAATGGGCTCCATAGCAAGAGAACTGCAGATGCCGGATGCAATGGTTTCCAAGGTGATTGCTGAAGATATCAGATACAGATCATATGTTCTTAGTAGAGGCCAGTTTATGACACAGCAGACAGAAGAAAGGCACTTTGAAAAAGCAAGGATACTCCTAAAAAATGGAAAAATCCTAAGGAAAAAAACCCTCTGATTTTCTGTCCCAATGAAAAGAAGTCTCAGCAAGACCAAATGGTCAACAAAAGAAACAACAGGTGACTCTGTGAGGATCTTAAGTCCCAAATGTCATGAAAATGAAATTTGCTACTACAGTGATGGTGTTAGGTTTTGTCATCAATGAAGGAGATACCATGACCCCGCATTTTTTTTCTACAAGGCTTGAAGGTGACTGCTGATGTTTATCTTGATGTTTTGAGAGAACAAGTTGTACTATGGATGAAGCAAGTCACAAGTTGATGTCATTTTATCTTCCAACAAGATGGTGCACCAGCACATAACACCAAAAAGGTGCAAGAATTTCTTAGTGTCAGTGTTCCTGAATTTTTGTCAAAGGAAATCTGGCTGCCTAGTTCACCAGATGCAAATCCTTTAGACTACATATGGATCATTTGTGAGAGAGAAGTTAATAAAAAACCTCATTCCAGTAAAGAGGCTATTAAAGCTAAGATTATGATGTCCATGGATAAAGAAAAGTTAATGAAAGCATGCTCAATATTCTGAAGTCAAAACAAGTCTATAATTTCAGCAAATGGAGACTTTTTTTAAATAATTTTTTTAATAATGGCTATGTTAATGTATTTACATATAAGCATAAATTTATTTCAAAATATAACATTTTTGTGGTATATTGTTTATTTTACTAAAATTTTACCACTTTATCATGCACACCCTGTACATCAAACTGAAGTTTTTGCATAGCAAAGGAAACTGACAAATTGAACCAACTGAGTGGGAGAACATATTTGCCAATGACACATACAATAAGGGGTTCATATCCAAAATTTATAAAGAACTCACACTCCAAGATATGTCTTGATGAAAAAAAGAACATTTCAAGCAGGGTATATATCATGTACCAGACTAAATGGCAAATAAAAATAAATTTTATATGTATAGGAAAGTTGATATTAATAGTGGCTAAAAATTAGCTCTGAGGAAAATAAAAGGAAAATAATTTACCTCTTTGGGTGTTGGTTCTCTAGAAATTTAGAGTTGGAGCCCAACTTATTCATTTATCTAATAGTAATGTAGTATCAAAAATAGTGTAGCCAGGAGTAATTCTTCAAAAATTTCCCATAAATTAAAAAAAAAAAATTTAAGTTCTATTTGAACTTTAAACACAGGGACCACATACTGAACCTGACTGGTGGCCTGCATGGTGGCCTTACATACTCAGAGGCTTAAAGTAACCCAGTAGGATGGTCTGGAACTAAAACTTTCTACCTAAAAACACGTAAAGGTGAGCCAACATGTCCTAGGCTAAAATCTTCACTGACAGAAGTCAACGTGTGCCTTAATTTAGCCTATCTATTGTCTTTTTGCATCTACAATAACATACCTTTGGAGCCCTGGCTGGTGGCGCAGTGGATAAGGTGCTGGCCTATGAACCCAAAGGTTGCTGGTTCGATTCCCAGCCATACCCTTCCCCTCTCTTTTAAAATATAAGAATAAAATAAAATAACATACCTTTTGAATGTCAAATTTCCTTTCTCCAGACCCCTCAAAGCACAGGCACTGCACCAGAGGAAGACCACACATCCCCTCATTGTTATTATCATGTTAAATGTTAACTTTTAACTATCCTGTACCCACCTATGGGAAAGAAATGTGTCTATCATTTTACTTTTTATCCAATCCCGGAGGTTTCCCCTCCCTTTTGCTTTTTCCCACCTCCTTGATCTATAGCTAATGGGTCTCATGTAAGTTCCTTAGGCCTTCTCTTTTGGTTGTGATGTATAAAACAAAATACAAAACTGTCATTTTCTGGAGTATTTTCTCAACCCATTGAGGTTTTGATTCCTCACAATTGTCATCAATTTGGCTCAAATAAACTCATAAAAATTCTTACAGGTTTGGACGTTTCTTACATGGACAAAGCTTACTACCTTATCACTTTGGGATCCCTCTCACAGCTCCTGGTTCACACTCCACAGCCATCAACTCCACTCACCTATTTTCTTTAACTGATAACATCTTCATTAGTATATTTGCAGATAAAAACTTTAAGTGTTATCCTATCCTTTTTGTTTTTTTTAAAGATTTTATTTCATTATTTCTAGAAAGAGGGGAAGGGAGAGAGGCAGAGAGGGAGAGAGACATCAATGTATGGTTGTGTTTCACCCGCCTCCAGCCACAGATCTGGCTGGAAACCTGGCTTGCAACCTGGTTATGTGCCCTGGCTGGGGAATCGAACCTGCGACCTTTGGGTTTGCAGGCCGGCATCTTAACCACTGTGCTACCAGCCAGGGCTATCCTATCCTTTTAGGTAATCAATTGTAAAGAACTATAAAAGACCCAGAATAACCCAAAACCAAAAATAATTACTCTCCTATGGTGGATTTGCAGGTAGATAAGATGGATAGATTTCGGACAGGTGCCCACCTTGCTACTGCTAAATTATTGTCACATAATAATATTTCAGAGTCTGACTTCATGTAAGGAAGTCCCTGGTTACTTTGCTACAGGAGAAAACAATGGTATCCTAAAACACTATAGATTAATAGATTACACTGAGTTGTGCCTAATGGTTACATATGAGGTCTGTCCAGAAAAATTCCAGCCACTGTTATATAACGAGAACAATTTGTGCGGCATTGACGTAACCTGGCAGCAGAGGAGACTGAACTGGAACGCGCATGTGTGAGCCATGATGACTTCACTGTACTTAGTTGGTAGAAGTGGTAGATGCTGTTGAGTGAGCATGTGGATTGTGTGGCTGTCACATTCAAAAGGATTGAGCAAGTAGGGCAATACATTTGTGTTAAATTTAAATATTCCTTCTGATGATTCAGAAGGCCGCAGCTATGGGCAGCTGGTGATTGGCAGCTTCACCACCACAACATACCCACGCATGCATCACATCTCATGCAGCATGTATTGGTGAAACATCAAATCACCCGGGTGACTCAGCCCCACTTCAGCCTAGATTTGGCACCCTGCCACTTCTGGCTTTTCACAAAACTAAAGTGATCTTTGAAAGGGAAGAGATTTCAGACCATCATTGAGATTCAGGAAAATATAATGGGGCAGCTGATGGTGACTGGGAAAACTGTGTGAGGTCCCATGGTGCCTACTTTGAAGGTGACTGCAGCATCATTTTCCTATGTATAGCGCTTCTTGTATTTTGTTTCTTCTTCAATAAATGTCTCTATTTTTTATATTACATGTCTGGATACCTTTTGGACAGAACATGTATGATAAAATTACACTAGATTTCTCTCTTATAGAAATACGCACTAAGTGCTTTTTTCCCCTCACAAAGTTGTAAAATTAACTAGTTACATAACTTGGAAATGGGGAATTATAAGCACTCTACAAATGTTATAAATGTTTCATCTGGTTTATATAGATTACTGTGATTTCAAGACACCTTAAATGTATATAGTATATATAGTAATATATACATAAATATATATACTATATATAGTGTAACATTATGCTATATGTTGTATAATATAGTATATATTATATATAGATTAGCTAACATTTTTACTTACTTTTTCTACCAGACATCAGAAAATAGTAGTGGTTTCCAGTTATTTGAAGCAGAATGAATAGGCTAAGAAGAATCTGAATTTGGCAATTTAACATATCCTTTGAAAAAGCAACAGAAAATAAAATTTCACAGGATCACAAAATTAAGAATAGACTATAAGAGAGAATCTAAGGCAGGTAATACTAAGGATCAAAACAAGTAGACATTTAGCATCCAGGTAGATAATCACACAGTAGTAAAATTTCCAGCTACCAGGATGGTGCTGGAGAAAGACTCCAATCTGAGAGGGGATCTAGGAGAAGCCCAGTTATTACAAATGTAACTTTGGGTTGGTGGAAGGTTGGGGAACAAAGCAACGTTCTGGATCTCAGCATCCAGGCACAAGCTCAGTCTTCAGAACTTACTGAAACTAAACCACTTGACCTTAGGATCTTCCTGCTGCAGGTCAGGTTGAGTCATGGGATGCGATGAAGAAAGGCATCTGTTTACAGTTTATCTCACTATAAAGAAGGAGGCATGCAGAAGTCAACAACATTTTTTTCTTTGTACATCTTCCTCAAGGAACGCTATTTTTTCAAACCAAAACTCTAAAACCATTTGGGGGGTGGTTAAATGTGGGGGTTAAATCCTCCAGTCCCACGGATGAACCAAAAACCATCCCAGTGTCTCAAGGCCAAAGGCTCAGTTCTTTGTTCCCAAAGGTCTTTTATTAAAAGGGGTAAACTTGGAGGCATGTAGCTTGTCAATCAATGCTAATCACAGGGAAGCAGAAAAACAAGTGAGAGGGCAGGAAGATCTCACAGGTCAGGATGTGCATTCAAATTTAAAACACTTCTGCAGTTGATATAACAAAAGATCAGGCAAGGTGAGAGAACAAGCCAGTCTTCATGGTAACTAAGATATTTTACCCAAGACCTAGTTCCCTTCCCCCTAGGGCCACTGGTTTTATATGGAAACATGTATGTACCCAGCATTCCTGGCCTTCATGTTGGGACTTACAGGTTTAGCCTGGACCACACAGGACTCCAAGTTTCCATGCTTTTTCCCAGGTGGGCCCCAACAATTAAACTCTGTTATTTATTAGCTGTATGTCATTGGTCAAGTTACTTCACTATTCCTTGTATCTGCATGTGTAAAATAAAAATAATAATAGTAACATTACCTCACAGGGTTATTGCAAAGATTACAAGAACTTAATACTTGTAGGAGCACTTAGAAGAGTCCTGGCAATCAGTAAGCACTATGCAAATGTTTGCCTTTATTATTATTACCTTTATTTTTCATTTCTTATAATTAAGAAAAATTCTTCATCTTTATTTTTTATTTTGAGACATTAACACTTCCTTCTTACTTGGGTCAACCACAAATTTTGCACCTGAATTTGTGATCTCAGCTGAAGCTTTGTCCAAATCTCTGTAAATGTGGCGATAACCTAATCTTTTAAAAGAACACTGGGGAATTCCCTAACTTTCTTACAAGCCTATATACTATTTATAATACTATTTATAATTGATGTATCTAAACTTTCTTCCAAAACCCAAAATTTCACCAGCCACTCTGAGACACCTGAGTTCTAAAACAAAAGATGGCACTTTATATTTTAATAGCTAGAAAAAAACCAAGACTTTTTCTTTGTGATGGATGCCCACTCAGAGGAAACCCTAACATGAATCATTTTCCTCATACAGATTAGCTATAAAAATTGGTGTGTAGGTTAAACAAGGGAGAAAAATCACAAGAAATTGCAATTTTAAAAATCAACAAGAGAGGACTTCTGGTGAAGACATCAGGGAAAAATGTGCTCTGCTAACCTCCTATGAGCAATTCAAAATTACAACTAAATTACAGAACAACCATCATTGAGAACCACCTGAAGACTATCTGAAAAATGTTCCTGTAACTAAGGATATAAAGGAGAAGCCACATGGAGACTAATACAAGGGGCAGAGACACAGAATAGGCATGTTGTGGCAGTGAAGAAATGGGAGAAATGTCTCAACTGCAGAGTTTCTCCCCGACATGAGTGAGGATCAAGGAGTCCTAGCCCCACACCAGACTTCCCAGCCCAGAGCTGCAGTGGTGACAAGAGAAATCCCTAAAACACCTGGCTCTTAAAACCAGAAAAGACTGTGGCTGACTGAGACTAAGGAATGCTGAACTCCCAGGAAGTCCTCTTAAGGGGCCCCCACACAGACTCCTCTGCTCACCAACTTGCTCACTCTGAGTTCCAGGGCTGCAGCAGCAGCTTGGGAAGTGCAGGTACATATGGGGAGCTGCTTAAGTAGTAACTAGCTACAGGGTGATGGCTGGTGGTGCAGAGGTTGGAACATCTCTCTTCAAGAACAGAAGTGCTGACAAACGCTCTGTTCCTTCGTTGAGCTCTCTTCCCACCCAGCTGACAAGCACAAACAGGTGGCAAATCTGAGCTCTCTACTAACTTACCTAACAGGGTTCAACCTGCTCAAGAGGTTCCCTGATACCTCACCCCAATCCCCAACTTACATAACAACCCCAAACCCCTTCCAGGGGCTTTTCCACACAAGTAGGTTTCCTTGGCTCACACTTTAGACTTTCCTAGAGTATCTCAAAGATCCACAAACACCAAACAAGCAGCAGCTGGCCTTGGTACACCCTTGCTATGTAGCCTAAGCCCAAAACTGGTGGCAACATGCCTCAATTTGCAGCCCATGCTCTCCCAGACACCTCTAAACTCATGTAGGCAGCAACCAAATGCAGATCACTTTCCAGGGCCTCCCAGGTAGCCCTGAGATTGGCACAGGCAGCAGATGAACTTGGCCAGACACAGAGTCACTCACAAGAGGCCCCAGGAATGACACACCCAGTTGCCAGCTTCAGAACACACCAGAACACTACCCAACCAACTCCCAAGAAGACACACCCAGTGGGTAAACACAGTAAGCACCAGAGCTCTGCAAAGGCAAGTCCTGCTTTCTGGATTCAGACCCTGTAGAATAGTTTATCTGCTATAGTCACAGCCAGTCCTCACAGCCAATGAGCCTGAGGAGTCAACTCCATCCACTTACAAGCCAACAGAAATCAAGGCTCAACTACAAGGGAAGAACACACATAACCCAAACAAGGGACACCTCTAGATCCCCCAGCTTAGGTGAATAGGAAGACTGCACCACTGGGCTACATGGCACACCAACAACACATGGCCACTCTGCTAAGACAGAGAACTGTAGCATATCTACCTACTGCATAGAAACAAACACAGAACGTGCACTCAAAATGAGGAGACAAAGAAACAAGTACAAATGGAAGAAAAGGATCAAACTCCAGAAAAAGAACTAAACAACATGGGGAAAAACAATCTTCCAGATGCAGACTTCAAAACATTGGTTATAATGATGCTGAATAAACTTAGGGGGAAAGTAGATGAAGTTAATGAGGACTTTAACCAAAAAAAAGAACACATAAAAATGAAGATATAAAACATAAAAAGGATCAGTTAGAAATGAAGAATACAATCACTGAAATAAAGAATACATTACAGGGACTCAAAAGTAGATTAGATGATCTGGAAGACAGGTAGTAGAAAACACCCGATGAAAAGCATTTTAAAAATTATAAAAATGAGGATAGTTTAAGATACCTCTGGGACAATACCAAGAGCAACGACATTTGCATGATAAGGCTACTAGAAGGAAAAGAGAAAAAGAGCAAATAATTGAAAACCTAGTTGGAGAAATAATAATAAAAAACTTCCCTAATCTAGTGAAGAAAATAGACACATAAGTTTAGAAAGTGCAGAGTCTCAAATAAGATGAACCCAGAAAGACTCTTACCAAGATATATAATAATTAAAATGCCAAAAATTAAATATATAAAAAGAATCTTAAAAGTAGCCAGAGAAAGCAGTTAGTTATGTACAATGGAGCTCGCATTAGAGTGTCAGTTGATTTGTCAACAGAAGATTCACAGGCCTGAATGAACTGACACAAAATATTCAAAAGGATGAAAGCAAGGACCTACAACCAATACGATACCTATCAGGGCTATTATGTAGAATTGAAAGCAAGAGAAAGAGTTTCTCAGATTAAAAAAACTAAACACATTTAATACTGCTAAAATTAAAAGTCACATACAAGAAGAAAACTGAAAAATACACAAACATGCGGAAGCTAAATAACATGCCACTAAACAAAGAATGAGTTTACAATGAGAGGAGAAAGGAATCAAAAGATAGCTCAGCTCAAATAAAAATGAAAACCCAATGACCCCAAACTATATAATAAAAAAATAAAAATAAAAATAAGCAGCAAAAAACAGAAGACAGAAACCTAGCCAACAAGCCTACCCCAAGCAACAAGAAAATTCTTAAACAGTCTAACTTTACACCTAAAAGAACTAGAAAAAGAAGAATAAACAAAGACCAAAGTGAGTAGAAGGAGGAAATCAGAGCTGAGTTAAAGAACAGAGCATAAGCCTTGGCTGGTAGCACAGTGGTTAGGGTGCCGGCCTGCGAACCCATAGGTCGCAGGTTCGATTCCTCAGCCAGGGCACATAACCAGGTTGCAAACCGGGTCTCCAGTCAGGTCTGTGGCTGGAGACAGGTGACATGCAACCATACATTGATGTCTCTCACCCTCTCTTCCTCTCTCACTTCCCCTCTTTCTAAAAAAATAATGAAATAAAATCTTTAAAAAAAAAAAAAGAACAGAGCATAGTTTTTCTACAACGGGTTTGCCACCAGAACACAGGCGTTACGAAAACCACCCCTAAATCAAGCCGAAATGGGAAAGGAAAAGACTCACATCAACATCGTGGCCATTGGACACATAGATTCCGGCAAGTCAACCACTACCGGCCATCTGATCTACAAATGTGGTGGGATCGATGAAAGAACCATTGAAAAACTTGAAAAGGAGGCTGCAGAGATGGGCAAGGGCTGCTTCAAGTATGCCTGGGTCTTGGATAAACTGAAGGCTGAACATGAACGTGGTATCACCATCAATATCTCCTTATGGAAATTCGAGGCCAGCAAGTATTACATGACCATCATCAATGCCCCAGGAACTTCACCAAAAATATGATTACAGGCACATTTCAGGCTGACTGCCCTGTCCTGATTGTTGCTGCTGGTGTTGGTGAATTTGAAGCTGGCAACTCCAAGAATGGGCAGACCCATGAGCATGCCCTTCTGGCCTACACACTGGGTGTGAAACAGCTGATTGTTGGTGTTAACAAAGTGGATTCCACTGAGCCACCCTACAGCCAGAAGATACACGAGGAAATTGTTGAAGTCAGCACCTACATTAAGAAAATTGGCTACAACCCTGACACAGTAGCATTTGTGCCAATTTCTGGTTGGAATGGTGACAACATGCTGGAGCCAAGTGCTAACATGCCTTGGTTCAAGGGATGGAAAGCCACCTGTAAAGAGGGCAATGCCAGTGGAACCACACTGCTGGAAGCTCTGGATTGCATCCTGCCACCAACTCATCCAACTGACAAGTCCCAGCATCTGCCTCTCCAGGATGTCTACAAAATTGGTGGCATTGGTACTGTCCCCATGGGTCGAGTGGAGACTGGTGTTCTCAAACCCAGCATGGTGGTCACCTTTGCTCCAGTCAATGTTACAACTGAAGTAAAGTCTGTTGAAATGCATCATGAAGCTTTGAGTGAAGCTTTCCTGGGGACAATGTGGGCTTCAATATCAAGTACGTGTCTGTCAAAGATGTTCGTCGTGGCAGTGTGGCTGGTGACAGCAAACATGACCCACCAATGGAAGCAGCCTGCTTCACAGCTCGGGCGATTATTCTGAACCATCCAGGCCAAATCAGTGCTGGATATGCATGCATCTGGTCCGGATTGTCACACAGCTAATATCGCTTGCAAATTTGCTGAGCTGAAGGAGACGATGGATCGTCATTCTGGAAAAAAGCTGGAAAATGGCCCAAAGTTTCTGAAATCTGGTGATGCTGCCATTGTAGACATGGGTCCTGGCAAGCCCTTGTGTGTTGAGAGCTTCTCTGACTATCCTCCTCTGCGTTGCTTTGCTGTCTGGGACATGAGACAGACAGTTGCTGTGGGTGTCATCAAAGCAGTGGACAAGAAGGCAGCTGGAGCTGGGAAAGTCACCAAGTCTGCCCAGAAAGTTCAGAAGGCTAAATGAATATTATCCTCAACACCTGCCACCCCAGTCTTAGTGGTGGAAGAACAGTCTCAGAACTCTTTGTCTCAATTGGCCATTTAAGTCTAATAGTAAAGGACTGGGTAATGATAACAATTTATCATAAAACCTTCAGAAGGAAAGGAGAATTTTATGGACCATTTGGTTTTTGTATGTGTGTGTGTGTGGTAGTTTTTAAGTTATTAGTTTTTAAAATCAGTACTTTTTAATGGAAACAACCAAAATCTGTCACAAAATTTTGAGACCCAGTAAAACAAAGTTTAAAAAGAAAAGAAAAAGAAGAACAGAGGTTAAAAAAATATAAAAAGTTAATGGGGCCCTGGCTAGTGGCATAGCAGATAAGGTGCCGGCCTGAGAACCCAAAGGTCACTGGTTCAATTCTGAGCCAGGGCACATAACCAGGTTGCAAGTCAGCTCTGTAGCCAGCTCTGTAGCTGGAGGCAGGTGAAAGGCAACCATACATTGATGTCTCTCTCCCTCTCTGCCTCTCTGCCTCTCTCCCTTCCCCTCTCTCTAAAAACAATAAATAAAACCTTAAAAAAAAAAATGGAACCAAGAGCTGCTTCTTTGGCAAAACAAAAATAAAATTGATATACCTTTAACCAGACTCATCAAAATAAAAATAGGGAGGACCCCCAAAAAATAAACTCAGAAAGAGCAAAAGTAATGACTGACACTACAGAAATACAAAGGGGTATGAAAAAATACTACAAAACTTTGTGCCAACACAGAGCCCTGGCTGGTGGCATAGTGGATAAGTCACCAGCCTGCAAACCCAAAGGTCATTGGTTTGATTCCCAGCCAGGGCAACAAAACCATCTTGCAAGCCAGGTCTCCAGCCAGGTCCATAGCTGGAGGAAGGTGAAAGGCAACCGTACATTGATGTCTCTCTCCTTCTATGCTTCTCTCCCTTCCCCCCTCTCTAAAAATAATAACTAAATTATTATTTAAAACAAACAAACAAAGTTTGTGCCAACAAATTGAACAAACTGGAAGAAATGGGTAAAGTCCTAGAAACATGCAATCTTCTAAAACTGAGTCAAGAAAAAAAGAAAACTTGAACAGACTAATTACCACTAATGAAATTGAAGCAGTAATCAAAAAGTTCCCAACAAGCAAAAGTCCTTGACCAAATGGCTTCACAGGTGAATTTTATCAAACATTCAAAGATGTAACACCAATCCTTCTCAAATATATCAAAAATTTTCCTTCCGTGGTTAAGGGGGAGGGGGAAGGGGGAGGGAGGAGGCAAAGAAGGGGAGCAGTTTAGTCAAGGAACTAGTATCGAAGAACCATGGACATGGACAACAAATGGGATTGACCTTGCAGGGGAGTGGGTGGATAGGGAAGGGGACAGAGGGGAGTAAAAAGGGGATGGATGTAATACAACAATAACATTCAATTAAAAAAATAAAAATAAATAAAATAAATTATATCTAAAATTTTAAGAGGAGAGAAGGCTCCCAAGTTTATTTACCAGGTAAGTATTACCTCATACCAAAACCAGACAAAGACTTTTTTTCAAATGTACACCAATAACCCTAATGAACATTGATGCAAAAATCCTCAGCAAAATATTACCAAACCAAATTCAGCAACACATTAGAGAGTTATACATCCTGAGCAAGCAGGATGTATTACTGGGATTCCAGGTTAATTCAATATTTGCAAATTGATTAACGTGATATACCACATAAACAAAATGAAAGATAAAAATCATATGGTTGTATCAATAAATGTAAAAAGAGCATTTGTCAAAATTCAGCATCCATTCATAAAAAAAAAAAAAACTCTCAAGAAAGTTGGAACAGAGAAAATATACCTCTACATAATGAAGGCCATATATGGCAAACCCACAGCTAACATCCCACTCAACAGTAAAAAGTTAAGAGTTTTTCTTGAAGATCAGGAACCAGAAAAGGATGTCCACTTTTACCACTTTTATTCAACATAGCATTGGAAGTTTTAATCACATTCATCAGAAAACAAGAAGAAATAAAAAGCATTCATATTGAAAAGAAAGAATTAAAACTGTTATTATTTGGAGAAGACATGTTCTACAGAGAGAGAACCAACCCTAAAGATTCTACCAAAAGATAAAACTAATAATTAAATTCAGTAAAATAGCAGATACAAAATTAATATTCAGAAATTGGTTGCATTTTATATACCAATAACAAACTATCACAAGGAGAAATTAAGAAAGCCTCATTTATAATTGCATCAAATAAAAAATACTTAGGAATAAATTTAATCAAGCCAGTAAAAGGTCTGTATTCAGAAAATCATAAGACATTGAAGAAACAAATTTGAAAAACTGATATAAAATAAATGGAAACATATATGCTGCTCATGAATAGGAAAATTTACATAGTTAATATGTTTGTAATACTCAAAGCAATCTATGGATTCAGTGCAATCCCCATTAAATTACCAGGGGCAGTTTTCACAGAACTAGAATAAACAATTCTAAAATTTATATGGAATCACATGAGACCCTGAATACCCACAGAAATCTTGACAACAGAGTTGGATATATCACACTATGTGACATCAAACTATACTACAAGGATATAATCAAAACAGTATGATATTAACATAAAAACAAACACATAAATCAATGGAACAGAAATAAATTCACATCTATGTAGTAAATTAATCCATAACAAAGCAGGCAAAAATATACATATAATGAACTAATAATGATCTCTTTAGTAAATGGTATAATAAGAACTGGACAGATGCAGGCAAAAGTAATTGACACTAGAGCACTTTCTCACACAATATACAAAAACAAACTCAAAATGGATTAAAGAATTAAATGTAAGACTCACGACTATAAAACTCTTAGAGAAAAACATAGTTAACACTCTGACATGGCTCTTAGTATTATTTTTTAGATATGTCTTCTAGGGCAAGGAAAACAACAGAAAAAATAAATGGCACATCAAATTAAAAATCTTTTGCACAGCAAAGAAAACCATCAGTTAAATTAAAAAACAACTTACCAAATGGGAGAAGATATTGGAAGGATATATACAATAAAGGATTAATATCTAAAATTTATAAAGAATTCATACAACTCAACACCAAAAAGAAAGAATCCAATTAAAACTGGGCAAAGGACATTTCTCCAAAGTGGACATACAGATATCCCGTAGACATAGGAAAAGATGTTCAACATCTCTAATCATCACTGAAATGCAAATTAAAAACACAATGAGCTATTACCTCACACCTGTCAGAATGCCTGTCATGAATATATTAACTAGTGTTGGCGAGGATGCAGAGAAAAAGGAATCCTTATGCACTGTTTGTGGGAATGCAGATTAATGCAGCTACTATGGAAAACAGTATGAAGGTTCCTCAAAAAATTAAAAATTGAACTATGTTAGGCTCCTGCAATTCAACTTTTGAGTATTCTAAGAAATCCAAAACACCAGTCAAAAAACATATGCATCCCTATAGTCATTGCAGCACTATTTATATAGCCAATATATGGAAGCAACTTAAATGTCCATCACTGGGTGACTGGAAAAAGAACAAGTGGTGCATATAAAAAATAGAATAATACTCAGCCATAAAAACGAATAAAGTCTTGTCATTTGTGACAGCACAGATGGACCTGGAGGGTATTATGCTCAGTGAAATAAGTAAGGCAGAGAAAGATAAATACCATAAGATTTCACTTACATGTGGAATCTAAAAAACAAAATAAATAAAGGAAGAAAACAGAAACAAACTCATAGATACTTACAACAAACTGATGGTTGTCAGGTAGTAAAGTGGTTATGTTATCGGAGGAACCCTGGTTCATCTCGCCAATGCTGTAAATAAAGAATTACAGATCAGCAAGTCTTTTAGCGTCCACGCAAAGTTTATTAATGAATGGGAGAGCAAAAAGCAAGGGTGGTCAAAGACTGTAGTGGCAAGCCCACCCAAGGGTGGCCAGAGGCCTGATGGCCAGGGAGCCAAGAGAGAGCCACCACCCCAGGTCCTTTATTCTGAGGATGTATGTAGTTGGTGGGATGAGGGTGACGAAGTTACATTTTGATTGATGGATGAAGATGGTGCCAGCTTTTGTGGGGGGACATGACTACCCAAACTTAGGCCCGTGTAGGGTCTGTTAGCCTTATCTTGCTCCAGACTCTATTTGTTCATTGTGTATGCACGATGAGAAGCAGGCAGTTAATTAAAGTTGTTTTTATGGGCTTTTTCTTTGGATATTGCAGACTCTCCAACCTTTCTGGCCTTGGGGTGAATGCACAGTCTCAAGGTTTTCATTTTCCCAGCTAGTGGAGATGACACACACAGACTTTCAAGGGCTCCCCCTGTCTTGAACTGTCATAGTTTCCTTGTGTTGTTCAGAATGTCTGGCACCCTTATAGTATCAGGCTCAGGACTATTGACTAGGTCAGCAGGTAAAACATGTCTCCTTTTGCTTTTAGCCTTCTGTATATTAAGTTCTTTGTTAGATTCTAATGGTGAAGGTCCTGTCTTAGTTTCCCTTTTGGCCACTCATTTGAGTGTAACAGTTGGGGAGATGAATAAATAAGAGGAAGGGATTAAGGTGTACAAGTTACCAGTTATACTCATGAAACAGTCATAGGAATGTAAAATATAGCACAGGGAACATAGTCCATAATATTGTGATAACTATGTATGGTGTCAACTGGTTGCTAGACTTAATGAAAATGATCAACTCATAACTTACATAAATGTCTAATCACTATATGTTGTACATTTGCAACTAATATACTACTGTATGGCAATGTAATAAAAAATGTAAAAAATAGTCAATAATAAAAACTCAACAAAATACTAAAAATGGCGCACAATCCAAAAAAATAGCACTATTTTATTAGCCGATGTTCCTGTGCTTTAGCTGCATATTTTTGTTTATACAACAGTAATTTTACAGTACCATTTTCTGTAGAGAAACTGAAAAGTTCATTTAGACTTCATTTAATGTTTAACTGTGGGAGACCTGGTCCAGCGAAGTCCTCCCCATCACAGATGAAATGAGTCTACCAGCACATGATCTGCCTGGGGAGAGAAAGGCCGGCTAATCTCTCTAATGGAAAAGTGCCCCGAGCCCCTTCTTCCAAAGGTTTTTATTGACTTCACATTACTTAGGAGTATACAATATGCATGCAAAACTCATCAGTTAACTGCATACAATGCTGATTACCAGAAACAGATATTGGTCAGAGGTAACAATTGAAGGAATGCAGAGCTCCCCTTCAGGCCAGGGCTGGCCAGACAAGAAGGCGCCAGGTGGCCATAAGGTGGGGTGCATGAGGTCATCCTATGCTTTGAGCATAAACATCTGGTATGCATTAACTGGGGAGACCAAGAGCAAAACAGGCTTCAAGAGATAAAATGTGGTTTCCTTAGGCCAGGTTTCCCACGGAAAACCTTAGTGCCAGGTCATGCTTGCCTTCAGCGTTCCCAGTTTTCCGATCAAGTCTTGCAGGCCTGTTGTTCTGGGCCTTGCTTGTGCAGGGCTATAGTTCCCGAAACTAGACCAGGAGGTTTCCAACATTTAACATAGTTAGCTGAAATGTTTTGTTTTTTTTGGGTGTTTTTAAAGATTTTATTTATTGTTTTTAGAGAGAGAAAGGGAGACATGAAGAGAGTAAGAGAGACATCAACGTATGGTTGCCTTTCACCTGCCTCCAGCTATGGACCTGGCTGGAGACCTGGCTTGCAACCTGGTTATGTGCCCTGGCTGAGAATCGAACCAGCGACCTTTGGGTTCACAGGCCAGTGCCTTATCCACTGAGCCACACCAGCCAGGGCTGAAATACATTTTTAATTTATTTGTGTTAGAGGAGTTGCTTTAGTTTCATAACACATTATTTGTAATAAGTAAATATATATGGGTTTGTCAAATTGACGGTAAACCTCTATAATGCATTGTAAGAGTATAGGCTACATTACCAAATGTACACCTGACAGCAGAGAATTTCTGCTTCAAACAGGCATCAATGAAGTTGCCTGCTTACAGTTTCACATTATCAATAATGAGAAAAATCACTCACAAACTCACTTCTCCCTTTGCACCCTTTGGGCTCTGGACATATTACATTTTGTTTCTTCTCTGTTACTCACTGTTGGGGAAATACAATTAAAAGAAAATCTCCCAAACCAGAAAACCTCTCCACAAGGGTAGTGAAGAAAAAATATATATACTTTTAATATTAAGTAAGCATTAAGCCAGAATATGATACTTATTATAAGCAATCCACTACAAGCTAGCAAAGCCAGCACTAAATCTTGCCTTTTTCTATAGTCAAACGCAAATCATTACATACATGTTTTCAAGATAAACAATAACTGCCCTGGCTGGTGCGGCTCAGTGAAGGGATCAATGGTCTGGTTATCAGTTCAACTTCCAATCAGGGCACATGCCTGGGCTGCAGACCAGGTCCCCAATTGGGGGAGCATGAGAGGCAACCAACCATTAATGTTTCTCTCTCTTTTTCTCCCTCACTTTCTGTCTAACAATAAATAAATAAACTCTTTTTTTAAAAAAGCAAGGATAGATAACTAGTCCTGAAGTAAGAGGATTTGACACCATTTGTCACACACAGTTCATGTCACACCTAGTGCCTCCTAGATTTATCCGGTAATTGGAGTTACCATCTCTGTTAGCTTATTGGCTTTATCCAGAGGAAAAACAATCTTCTCATACACTTCTGACAGGAGACAGTTTTGCAACTTGGAGCAAGGCATCCCCGGAAGGTAGGCTCCTACCCTCCCACAGAAACTGAGACAGAGTGCTTGAGGATGTTTATAGGTTCTTGAGATATTCCTGGGTCATAAAGCTGGAAAAATGCTCTTTTAGCTTCTAAAAAATATTCATACACATTGTATTTGTCTTTACACCACACGTTCTAGTGATAGCTAGAAAAATCTCCAGTCCTGTTCTTTCAGGTCCCAATTACAAGGTGAGTCAGCCTGGTGAGTATTTCTAGGGACAATTTCTGAAGTTATTTGGTTCCCCCAACACAATGTTGTCCATTTCACTCCAGCCTTCTCAGCCCCAGAGCACACAAACACTCTAGGTGAAAACATGAGCAGGATATGGAAAGATTGCTGGATCGGGAGAGTGAACAAACATCATGCCACACTGTACCTAACCATCACTGTCTTCTCTAGAAATATTGTCCTGCTGAGAAGCCAATTCTACCTTCCTAGATTTCTCTCACATAATGATATGTTTCTCAGTTTACAGAATGTTGCTCTGTAATTCACTTCATTCAGGAACCACTCCAAACTCTAAATATATTTATAAATATTGCAATTGGAGCTCCCACACGTGAGTTACATCAAGTTATATCACCTAGTGATATGATTTAAATATATATCCAAATGTTACAAAACAGATGATAAGTTTGCAGAATAATATGTAACAAAAGGATGGACTAATCAAAACAGAAAAATTCAGAGGGATGTTACTATCTCACCCCACATATGGATCTAAAAAATTCTCGTTTAAACAAGTTATCCAATTTAAAATATTTCATCATTATCGGGACTGACTAGCTTTTACACAAAAAAAGAATATGTTAAGAAAAACTGAGATCCTATCTTCAAGAATAAAAGACAAGGAAAGGGAGAAAGAGAGAAGACAAGATATGTGCTGTCATAAAAGGTAGGAGAGGAGAGATTTCCAAATGGAAAGCAGTCAATGTCATTGACTACTACAGATTTATGTTACCAAAATGATCTCTGTTTAAAATGAGCACTAAGAAAATTCCTTTGATTTGAAAAACAATAAAACTTAAGAATGGTCATAGGTATGTAAATTCAGTGAAATTAAAAAGTAGCCAAACCTCAGGAAACTACAGATAGACAAAGAAGTGAAACTTCTATACTTAAGAAATTTTGCAATAAAGTACATTCAATAGCTAGGTGGTCAAAGCTTTGTGTCTAAGATAGAAAGTTGTGTCTTATAGTAGAAGAAAAGGAGTCAACTTGGTTTGGGGAAAGAAGATGCAGTTGCCAAAAAGCAGAATATTTCATTAAGGTAGCTCTGGGAGATGATAAGAAAGTAGTATCAATAATACTACTAATAAAACTTCTAACATAGCCAAGCACATCCCAAAAAGACAAAGAAATAACTTAGAATGAGAAGTTTTCTAAAGTAAATAATCCAAGAAAGGGGGGAAAAAAGAGAAGTCTCTTCCTTTATTTTCAACAGAGAAATTATGTTTCTTATTATTGTAATACTGGTGATTGCTTTTGAACAATCTCAAGTATCTCCAATTCTGATTAAATCATCTTATGGGAACCACTGCGTTATCTGATTTCCATTTTAATAATTTGAAAGAATTCAATAAATAACCAGAGTAAAGTAATCCTACTAGATTAATGCTCCCACCATATATACTGAAGAAAAACTAGACAAAATATATGTAATGACTTGTTTTTCAGACATGACACTATATAGAGAGAACCCTAAAGATTCCACCAAAAAACTACTAAACTGGTAAGTGAATTCAGTAAGGTAGCAAGATACAAAATAAATATTCAGAAATCAATTGCATTTTATACACAAAAAATGAACCATCAAAAAAATTAGGAATATAACCCCATACACAATTGAATGAAAACAATAAAATACCTAGGAATAAATCAAACTAAGAAGGTATTCAAAAAAAATTGTAATACATTGAAGAAGAAATTGAAGAAGATAGAAATAAATGAAAGTTTTTATTGTGTTCATGGATAGGAAGAACTAACATTGTTAAAATGCTCATACTACCCAAGCAATCTATAGATTCAATGTAATTCTAATCAAAATACCAATAACTTTTTTTAAAATTAGAACAAATAATTCAAAAGTATGAATTCACTGAAGATCCCAAATAGCCACAGCAATCTTGAAACAAAACAAAGTTGAAGGTATCACACTACCTGATATCATTTATATTACACAGCTACAGTAATCAAAACAGTGTGGTACTGGCATAAGTACACACATATAGATCAATGGAACAAAATAGAGAACTCAGAAGTAAGTCTTCACCTATATGGTCAATTATTATTTTACAGAGGAAGCAAGAACATACAATGGGATAAAGACCATCTATTTTTTAAATGGTGTTGGGAAAAATTCGAAGGACACATGCAAAAAAAAAAAAAATGAAATCAGATCATCTTCTTACTCCATATACTAAAAAAAGCTGCTCAAAATGGATTAAAGACCTAAATGTAAGGCTTGAAACCATAAAAATCCTAGGCGGGAAAAAAACATAGACAGTAAAATCTTTGTCATTCCTCTTAGCAGTTTCTTAATGATGTATTTCCTTAGGCAAGGAAGACAAACGAAAAATATACAAATGGAACTACATCAAACTAGAAACTACAGCAAAGGAAACATTCTACGAAGTAAAAAGGCAACCTACTGAATGGGAGAAGACATTTGACAATGACATATCTAACAAGGGATTAATAGCCAGCATTTACAAAGAACTAATCTAACTCAACAGAAAGAAAACAAAAAACAAAAAAACAAATGATTCAATTAAAAAGTGGTCAGAGGGCCTGAATAGACAAATCTCTAAAGAGGGCAAACAGATAGGCAATGAACATATGAAAAGATGCTCAACATCACTGATTATTAGAAAAATGCAAATTAAATCCACAATAAGATGTTATCTCACACCTGTCCGAATGGTTATCATCAATAGATCTATAAACAAGTGCTGGCAAGGATGTGGAAAAAGGGGATACTAGTGCACTGCTGGTGGGAATGTAGGCTGGTGCAGTCGCCATGGAAAACAGCTAGGATGTTCCCCAAAAAATTAAAATGAGAGCCCTGATTGATGGCTCAGTGGATTGGTGCTGGCCTGAGAACCCAAAGGCTGCGTGTTCAATTCCCAGCCAGGGCACAAAACCAGGTTGTAAGCCAAGTCTCCAGCCTGGTCTGTAGCTGGAGGCAGGTAAAAGGCAACCATAACCATATATTGATGTTTCTCTCCTTCTCTGACTCTCTCCCTTCCTCTCCCTCTGGAAATAATGAATAAAGACTTTAAAAGAAAAAAAAATTAAAATGAAACTGCCTTACTACCCAGAGATTCCACTTCTGAGTATAAACAGTATTCTAATTCAAAACAAATATGCACCCTATGTTTACTGAAGCATTATTTACAATAGCCAAGATATGAAAACAATCCAAGTACCTATCAACAAGAGGAGTAGATTAAAAAAAAAAAAAAATGGTGGTACATATATCAATGAAATATTACTCTGCCATAAAAGCCAATGAAATTTTACCATTTGTGAAGGCATGGATGAGCCTAGAAGGTATTATGCTAAGTGAAATAAGTCAATCAGAGAAAGACAAATACCATGTAATTTCACTTGTACATGGAATCTCTTAGGCATGAGATCTGGTTCTGGGAATCCAGGCCTGCTATTAGCAAGCCCCCACAGTGACTGCTGGTGTCAGGGACTGCCTGAGCCCCAATAAACCTGCTGCTCCTACAGTAACTGCTGACATCAGTGAAGGTCTGTGTTCTTCAAAGATATCCTAGCCTGCTGGCAAGGCCCTTGTCCTTCAGAGACATGTTGGTCTGCTGGCAAGAATTTAGTAATGTTTCTGTTTTAGTAACTTCTCTCCTCAGAGCCATCTCCCCTCAAAGCCATCAGCAGAGAGTCCCTTCAACTCCCTCCCCTCCGATCCCCTTTAAAACCCTGCCTTTCCTTTGTTTGCTTCTGACACTTTCCTGCCTTCCAGGTCTCAGCTGGCCAAATAAATCTTTTAAACTCATGGCCTGTTTCCCTATTGCTTCTACTCCCATTCTTGCTGGGCCTAATGGAATCTGAAGAACAAATTAAAGAAACAAGCAAGGTTAAAACAGACTCAGACATGCAGAGAACAGGCTGGTGGTTGCCAGAGGGAATGGGAGGTGGGGGAATGGGTAAAAAGGTGAAGGGATTGAAAAATACAGATAGGTACTTATCATTAAGTATTCACAAGGATTTACAGTATTGCATAGGGAATATAGTCAATAATATTGTAATAATTATGTATGTCCCCAGGTGGGTACTTGAAATATCAAGGGAACATTTTGTAAAGTAATTGATTGTCTAATCACTATGCTGTACACTTGAAACTAACACAAAATAATATTGAGTGTATGGCCCTGGTTGGTGGCTCAGTGGAATGGTGCCAGCCTGCGAACTCAAAGGTCGCTGGTTGGATTCCCAGCCAGGGCACATAACTAGGTTGCAAGCCAGGTCTCTAGTTGGAGGCAGGTGAAAGGCAACCATACACGGATGTTTCTCTCCCTTTCTTCCTCCCTCCCTGCCTATCTCTTTTAAAATATTGAATGAAGTCTTAAAAATATATACATTGAATGTAAACTATAGTTGAAAAATACAATTTAAAAATAGCTCTATGATGATGAAAGAAAATTGATCTAATTTTTAAATGAATTAAAGATTTAAACTAATTCATCATAAATGATATATGAACAGGTCAATAAGCACTTGAAAATTTGATCAAATTACTGGTCATTGCAAAAATACAGATTAAATTAATAACAAGAAAATTTTATCCCTACATCTTTTTTTGTTTGTTTGTTTTTTTGAGATTTTATTATTTTCAGAGTGAAGGGAAGGGGGTTAGGAAAAAAAGGATGTATGGTTGCCTTTCACCTGCCTCCAGCTAAGGACCTGGCTGGAGACCAGGCTTGCAACCTAGATATGTGCCTTGATTGGGGAATCAAACCAGTGGCATTTGGATTCACAGGCTGGCACCAATCCACCAAGGTCTACATCTTCTTTTTAATTGACAACAACAAATATTGGAGAAATATAAATCAAGTAGACCTCTCACACATTTATTGATTGAACTGTAAAATGATGCAACCTCATTGGAGAATAGTTTAACTCTTCTTAAAACTTCAACATACACTTAGCTTATTTTCAGGAAATTTCCTTAATCATTTACCCAAAATAATGAAAAGCATTATGCTCACAAAAAGATTTCTACATGAGTGTTCATCAAAGCTTTATCTATAACAATTAAAATGACCCAAAAGCTCACCAAAAGCTAGTAAATGAATAAATAAGGTGTGGTATATTCATGCAATGTAATATCAGTCAGCAATTAGAGGAAATGAACTCTTTCATACTTAGCAATGTGGATGCATCTTTATGTAAAAGCATACAATAGTCAAGAGTAACTTATAGGCATGGAAATTATATCAGTGGTTGCTGAACTGGGAGAGAGAATGTTGAGGTAGGCTAACTGAAAATGAGCCAAAAGGAAGTTTTTGGGGTGCTGAGAACATTCTAACTCTTAAAGTGATAGTATCACAGGTAGATACATCTGTCAAAACGAATTGAACTTTGTACTCAAAATGATTGCTTTTTATGATTAGGAGAGCAGCAATGGCTATCCGGAAAAGACCACACCCTCCTGACCACAGGATTATACCAGCTGAAAAGAAGTTCCCCAACACACATCCAGGATAGAGAAATAATGGAGCTAGAAATAGGATTCAAAGGTAGGACCTTAGGGCTTTACTAATTGGAGGAATAAGAAAGTCAGTTCCCAGATCACAGAACGTGTCCAAAGCATTTGAAATCCAGCAAGAGAAAGAGGAGACACCTCTGCATTTTTACAAAAGCTTAGGAATCAGGTGAGAAGGCACCCTGGGTTAGATCCTGAAGACCCAATAGGACAAGGTCCCTTGAAAAGTCAGCTTTATGACCAAAAGCTGGCCTGATAGTTCCAGAAAGTTACAAAAGATAGAGGGATGGAAGGAAAGATCAGTTGAAGAATTACTTAGAGAGGCACAGAAGACATTTGTTAGAAAGGAAGAGGAAAAACAGAAGCAAAAGGCTGAAATTATGGCTTCCTTACTGTAGAAGAAACAGTAAGGAAGAGGTTTGATTAGACTCCTTCCCAGAAAAAAAGGAGGTAATGTTAAATACTCAAACAAACAGAAGGATAGAAAAGGAGGGCAAGGAAATTCCCCCAAGACTGTAAGTGGATATTCCAAGTGTAGCTTGGTATCTCTCCTGCCTCTTCTGTAACCTCTGTAAAAGTTGTCAGGGTCACAAAATAATGAAACAGCTCACTTCTGAGCAGTAGTCACCCAGAACAAAAATCTAAGTGTATTTGCCAGTCGGGAAAAAAGAAATATGCTTCTGAAAATTATGAAATGTATTCATAAGTTTGTCAATTTAAAGAATGCTGATGATTTTAGTTGTCATTTAGAATTAAACATTTGAATTAAAATTGGGAAAGAATATATGGTTTTAGTAATAAAAGGTGTAAATAATGGCAAAGGAAATAGAATTGAAGGAAGTTGGTTTTTTTCTAGCTGAGTTAAAAGGGCAAACTAAAATAGACTAAGAAGTTTACAGAGGGTTCAAGTAAGTCACACAGGGTCTGTGGAAGTTGAAGGATTGTGTAGGGGTAAGTAACAGAAAGAAGGAATTAAGGCGGTGAAGGAAAGGTGTAGGTAAGGGGTTTGGAATTCAATTTGGTAAGGGAAAGTTAATGAGATCAGAGCTGCAGCATTCTTCCTTTGTGTCCTAAGAGGAGAGAGGTCTTTCATCTTGGGTGGAAGTCCTCTTTCCTTGGAGTGTAATGGCTCAGATACCATCTTAATGGCTTGAAGTCCTCCTGAGGCACAAAGGTGGAACTGTTTATGGTCACCTGGCGCCAAGGTGGGTCATTTCTCTAGTTCCTGAAATAATCGCTTTTTACATACATTGATTACTAAGCTTATTAGCTGTTACTTGGAACTAAAATTTTCCAACATTTGAATCCCTTCTCAGTAGGACTAGATGAACCGAATATAATTATTTTTCTTGTGACTGTTCAAAATATTGCTGATTTTTAGAAACTTGTTTGTTTTCTTAGAGCAAGGTGGTAAATTGTATCAATATTAAAGCATTTATATTTTTTCCCCACCTGATCCCTCCAGAATTTGGCAATCTGAAGAAGTAATCATTCTGTGTTTTTTTGCATAAAACAAAAAAGTTCAGTTGTTAATAGAGGTTTTTTTGTCAATTGGGACTTTGACTGGAATGTCATCCCTGAACGAGGCATGCCTGGGCTCTGGTTATTACCGGAAAGCCCTGAGGAGCTGGAATTAACTTTTGGAGCTAAAAGGAAAAAGCCTATCACCTTGGTTGGTTGGTTGTGTGTTCATGGCAATCTTTCCAGATAAGAAACAAAGGTGGTTTTCCTGAAATATGGCTAAGAGGAACCTTAAGGCACAATGGGAAACCTCAAAGATTACAAAGAAGAAGGTTGTAAAGGCATAGCCAGATGGCAGGTGTGTGGCTCAACTTCTGTGTCCTGAAGGACAACTTAAAGCCTAAAGGTTCCTAATGAGTTTCAGCAAAGCACACCTAAAGATCATACGTGATCAATTATTGCTCTTATTATGTTTATGCAAACAAACAGGCCCTTTAATAACAATAGCGGTGATCTTAGGGAGAAAAATCATGATTCACAGACATTAGACTAGTACAACTAACAGTCTTTAAAGTTTGCATTTAGAAGTTGTAACTAGGTTTGTAACATTATCAAAGATGCTTAATTTTTTTTTCTTTTTTTTTTTAAATTTTATTGTTGTTGTATTACATTCATTCCCTTTTTGCTCCCCTCTGTCCCCCTCCCCACCCACCCATTCCCCGCAAAGTCAATCACACCTGTTGTCCATGTCCATGGTTCCTTTATACTAGGTTCTTGTCTAAGCTGCTCCCCTTCTTTGCCTCTACCTCCCCCTACCCCCTACCCCATTCCCCTGACCACTGAAGGCCTATTCCTTGTATTCATATACTTGGTTCTGTTTTGCTTGTTGTTAGTTTTGTTCATTATTGTCCCGTAATGGGTGAGATCATATGATAC
>PVIW01001029.1:47063-226812 GCA_004026585.1 Noctilio leporinus
ACAAGTTCCTTCTTTCTTTCTGCTACATAGAATTCCATTGTGTAAATGTACCAAAGTTTTTGGATCCAATCATCCACTGATGGGCACTTAGGCTGTTTCCAGCACTTGGCTATTGTAAATAGTGCCGCTATGAACATAGGTGTGCATAGGTTCTTATGAATTGGTGTTTCAGGATTCTTTGGGTATAGTCCAAGTAGTGAAATTGCTGGATCAAAAGGCAGTTCCATTTTCAGTTTTTTAAGGAAACCCCATACTGTTTTCCACAGTGGCTGCACCAGCCTACATTCCCACCAACAGTGTATGAGGGTTCCCTTTGCCTGCATCCTCGCCAACACTTGTTGTTTGTTGATTTGTTGATGATTGCCATTCTGACAGGTGTGAGGTGGTATCTTAATGCAGTTTTAATTTCAAAGATGCTTAATTTTACAGGCAAGAAGAATGTGTCAAACTGCCACTGTTAAACGTTATCCCGACAAAGGCTTTGTGACTGGATGTTTTCCCGAAAAGTCAGTCTCGGACCCAGAGACTGGTGTGTAGATTGTTGTATAAATTATTGTGTATGTTCTGCCTTCCGTTTTCACAGAGTGTAAGTAAACCTACCTAAGTGATTGTCTGTACAATGTAGGCCTCACTTAAAAAGCTCATCTGCATCCTAAGACTCAATGGTTTGGCTGAACTAAGTAGTTGGGTTGGTGAAGTATAGAGCAGTCTGTGGGCTTCACTTTAAAACTGGTTTTTCTGTCCTAATGGCTTGGACAAAAATGGTGGGGAAGTCTGAAAAATAGGGAATTACCTGTGGTATAAGTGTTAGGGAGTATGTGCAAAATCCTCCCCTAATTGAGTACAGCAGCTGCTGGGAACTTTGAATTTATGACTGGATAATACTAAGCTGTAAGTTGTTGTGTTTCTGAAAGATGGTACCTCTGGCTTGTCTATTTTAAAAACTGGCCTGATCTGGCAGGACTGTATATTTTAGGTGTTTTTATTTTTATTTATGTATTTATGTATTTATTTATTTATTTTAGGTGTTTTTAAAGGGAGTGGAACTTAAGAGATTTGAAAGTCAGGAATCAAAGGTTTGAGTAGTCAACTCTCCAAAAGAGACCAAGGGAATTGTGAGAAACAGGGTAGCAAGTGACTCTCAAACTAGACTAAGCCACAGTGGATAATTATTAGTGGCTAGGCCAAACCACAAACAAATCCAAAAGTTTCTGAGTAAACAGGACAACAAAGGGAGGAAACTATACATTATCAAACATGACCAAGAGGATGGTAAATAGAAATGAAAGATCACATCAGCTAACACCTCCCTAATCATAGTAGCAGGTGTACTCATCGTTTTAGGTTGTTGTATTATTCCTTATATTAGGGGTTTAGCCCAGAGATTGAGACCATGCTAACTAAACAAATGCTGGTAATTTACCAAGAGAATAGTCTCCTAGAGGCTGAAGGAAATCCTTGCTATGAGGCAGAGAGCAAGGAAACCCTTTTAAGATTTGAAAAATCAGAAGTTTGAGCAGTCAATTTTCCCAAAAGAAATTGGGGGAAATGTAGGAAATAAGGAGAAAGGTGACTCTCAAACTGGGCTATACCACCTTAGGAGATGATTAATGTAGTCAGACTACAAACAAGGCAGGAGGTGTCTGAGTTAACAAGGATAAGAAAGTGAGGACATGACTAAGTTAGTCACAGATACTTCTGAGAACAAAGGATAGGACTGACAGCCACCTTCACACCAAAAATTGCCTGTGCTAGGGTGTAAACTGCCCAATCATCTCGTTAGACATGATCACGACAGATTGTAACTCTACCAATGAGGAACCAGAAGGGTTGCTAGCGTCAGGGTAGAAATTTCTCTGTTTCTCTCACTTTGGTGTGTCTACCCACCAGATACCACCAGGCATCTGCTCTTGCAAGAATGCAAATAAACTTCTCACTTTTGCTATTAAAAAAAAAAAAAAAAAAAGATTGTATTTTATTTTATGTAAATTATACCTCATTAAAGTTTATTCTTTTAAAAATATTATTCCAACTCTATTGTTTAGCAGAAAATCTTTTCCAATGATTAGTTACGCATGCTATATCCATCAACTGACTATATGACCCTCAACATGTACACCTCTGTCTTTTTATTATCCCCACAAGATAGCCCACAAGAAAATCAAATATAGCTCTATTCTGTTCATACTTGTATTCCTGCGTATCTGGTCATTTTTCATATTACTAATCAAATTCTATATCCTTGATTCAATTCAATTTATTAGAGGATCCATTTAATTATTGCAACTACTGATTTCCTCTATTGGAGGTACTGAGACATTCAAGACTTAAAACCCATAAAATTGTGGCTTCTCTGGTTTTGACTAACTATCCCAGGAGTTGAAGGATGATTGATACCAATTAGAACTTAGAAAACTGCAAATTCCTGAGTTTAATTTAAAAATAAACTTTTACTGAGCCTTCCCCTTCCCTGTGGGACTCCCTGGAGCACCCATGGAGGTGGGAAGGAGGACCCAGAGGAAGCCATTAGCCACTTTCAGTACAATTCTAAGTGCTTAAGAAATCTTGCCATTTCTTGAAAGCTTCATGAATAAATTCAGCAATGCATTGTGGCCCTTGCCTTAAAGTCTAGAAAGAGTTTAATTTTTCTCGTACAAAAGGAGAAGAACATTTTTCTGCTTCAATTAAACAGCCTTAAACCAGTCCCTTCTTTTAGCCCACTTATGGACAAGGACATGCTTTGGGACGGAAGCATTTCCTAGGAATCATCAGTGCTATATTACTTTGCTGCTGAGAGAGTAAAAGGGCTGTTTGGGGCTAAATTTTCTAATCTCTAGAATAAATTGATACAGCTAGTCTTTTTTTTTTTTTTTTTAGATTTTATTTTTATTATTTTTAGAAAGAGGGGAAGGGAGAGAGGCAGAGAGGGAAAGAGACATCAATGTATGGTTGCCTTTCACCTGCCTCCAGCCACAGATCTGGCTGGAAACCTGGCTTGCAATTTGGTTCTGTGCCCTGGCTAGGAATCAAACCAGTGACCTTTGGGTTTACAGGCCAGCTCCTTATCCATTGTGCCACCAGCCAGGGCTAGATACAGCTAGTTTTGATGCCTTGAAATGAAATCAAATAAATGAATTCCAGCCTCATGTACAACAGTCATAAAAATAAGTTGAATTTGAGCCTTCCTAAAAGAAAGCTATCTTAACTCACTGCATCTCACCCAGAACTACCTACCAATCCTTGAGATGAACTTTTAACTGTCTGTCTTTATTCACATTGTAGCTTCTCGTAGTTCCTCAAGCAGAGACTCTTGATGCACTTCTCTTTGTGGAGTTCGTAGCTATACCAGGTCAGTCCTGAAAGTATTGAGCCAACTTCAATATAATTAAAAGTTTGAGCAGGACTGACCTCATATATTCTTGGGTGCCCCCAGCTTTAAGGTTGGACGCTATTGGGCATCTTCAAATATACTACATGATTAGTCTTGAAAAGTTTGAAACTGGCCCCCATAAACAAAATGAATATGCAACAAACAAATAAACAAAAACAAGGCTTGAAACATATTACTCTTAGCCCAAATTCAGAAAGGAAATATGTTAATGCTCTTCTTTTTTCTTCTTTTTTCTTCTTTTGAGGGTATGAAAAGTTTAAGAGAAATGAAGGCTGCTCGATTGCATCAACATTAGGTCAGGGAAAACAATGATGCAACTCCATCTCAAGCCATTAAGAGCTAAATGAGTTAATAAGCTCTCTGTACTCGGGCAATCTGGAGACCTGGGAGAATAAACAGAACACAGTAAGAAACATCTCCCTGATTAGAGAAAGACAGACAGGAAGCAGAGATGGAGAAGAAAGTTTTGCATAGAGAAAAGCTGGAAGTAGCCACAGAATTGAAGACAAATTATTCAGCAAATAGTCCCTATTATATTATGTCTCCTGTATCTGAATATAATGGATAGTAGTATTTTGTAAACATATGCATGTATCTGTCTACATAAACTTATAAGTAACAGGGGACACAAGGTCAACAAACTGTACACTTACATAGTCATTCAGAAAAGATCTTTTAAGGACTTACACCTAACTCTGTGCTTATTACACCCTACAGCAACTGTTGCTGCTCTCAAGGGCCTCAGAGTTTATAGAGGAAGCCAAGCAAACAGTAAGAACAATTTTCTAAGCATTCCCATGGAAATACACACGAGTGTTATGAAAGTTATGTAGGAATAACACCTTAACTGCACAGGAAATGGGAAGTCGGGGGTGGAGGCACTTTCCATGAGTGGGCTCCTCATGTGAAATCTAGAAGTCAGATCAGACATAGCCAAACAATGGGGAGAGTAAGGAAGGTATCCAGGGAAAGGAATAGTCAATATTTGGTGTCCCAGGCCATGTGGTCTTCATTGGAACTACTCTGCTCTGAAGCTGTACACAAAAGCAGCCACAGACAATACACCAACAGATTACTGGGGTTGTGTTCTAGTAAAAGTTCATTTTAAAAAACAGGGTTGTTCTGGCTGGTGTGGTCAGTGGATTGAGCACTGGCCTGCAAACCCAAGGGTCTCTGGTTGGATTCCCAGTCAGGGCACAAAACCAGGTTGCAAGCCAGGTCCTCAGCTGGAAGCAGGTGAAAGGCAGCCATACATTGATATTTTCCCTTTCTTTCTCCCTCCCTTTCCCTCTCTCTAAAAATAATGAATAAAATCTTTTTAAAAAAATCAGGATCATGGTTTGCTGACCTCTGAACCTGGGAATTTGATACGTATGGAGCAGAGAATGGGGAAGGAAGGAGGAAAGATGGCAGAAGGCTGGGCTGGAAGATCAGATGGGTAAGGTCAGGTAGTCAAGAGCCTTGAATGACATGCCAAAGAGTCTGTACATTACCCCCAAGACTCTGAGGAGAGACGTGGTGAGAATTGTGTTTTAGGATGACCACCCTTGTTACAACTGGAAACATGGATAGGAAGAATATGGTAGTCAGAGGACAGCAAATCCACTTAGAAGTTCATATTCTGATCCTTGTGAAGGATGACGGCATGAGCTAAAGTAGCCCAGAAGAGATGGAAGGAAAGGAAGAGACTGGAGAAAGAGGAGGTAACTAACAGGACAAGGTAACTTGGCTGAGAGGGAAAAATGAAAAGGAACACTGCAGTACTGTACACATTGTGCCATTTCCAAAAGAAATAAAAAGTACTATTAAATTTTAATATGAACATAGTTAACTGTTTATTTCAGTATTTTAACTCTGTAATCATAGTTTTCTAAAGTTACTTTCCTGTTTCTCTAAATATTGTTTTTATCCGCTAACTTGAGGCATCTGATCCTCCTCCAAACCTTACAGAACTTCACATGTACTCACAACCCAACCCAGTCAGCTGTCCAGACAGCGGCTGCCCAGTTCCTGCCACTACTCTGCTTTGCATCCCCTCTTCTGGACACTGCTGCCACCTCTGCTGGGACCACTGCTCTCATCAGACTCTGCTACTTCTATTTGTACCACTGTCACTCCTCTGAGTCCTAATGGTGCCAAAGCCAAGCCTTGCTACTCACAAAGCTAGAGAGAATCTGTGTCACCCTGTCGGTTCCCATTTGTCACCTGGATGCCACAGCAGTGCTGTCTATGGCCAGGATCTCAAAAGGATTCACTTGGTCACCACCTGCAGCCCCCTCCTCCATAAAGCTTAGACAAACATGTGTGTTAAAGAACAAGGCTGGCACTACACTTATTTAACACACACACAGGTGCACACACACACACGCCCCATGTTAGCAAACTCCCTGACTCAAAGTTCTCCTCTCCAAAGCCTCATGAATCCATCACATAAACTAATTCACAGGGGACCTGTTAGTTTATCAGAAGTGCCTGCACTCTCAGCTTCAGCTTAAGTTGGATCCCTGCCCTAGTTCTAGTTTAAAAACATCAGGTCCTTGTCTAGAATACACGTCCCCACTCTACCTCCCTTCTACTGAAGTCTTTCAGGTCTCAGCTTAGACAACTCCTTCTCTGGAAAACCTTCCTCAACCCCTCCCCAGGTGGGTAAGGGGACTCTTCGAGGTCTTTCCAAATCAACAGGTGCACAGCTTTACACTTTCACTCTCTGCATTATGTTGTAATATATACCATTTATCTCTCTAAGTGATAAGCTTCTTAATTGCCTAGCAGGACCTGGGACATAGTAAGCTCTCAACAAATGCCTGTGGAAGAAATAGACCTAATTCTAAATTGTAAAATGTTTAGCTCTTAGAAATTTTTGTTGACCAGATGAGACTGACACTTTCCTCTGCATGGGGGTGGAAGGTGGCTCCTCACCTACCTTCCTTAGAGGGACCAGGCTCGTGGCTAGTGACCCATTAGCACCAACTCAACTTTTTTTGGTCTCTCACAGTTAGATGGACAAGAACTAGGGCTTATATCATCATTAAACAAGAATAATTCTTCCCTGGTCTAAAAAAGGGTACAAAGGAATGGAAGTATTTTTCTGCCCTAAGTTCTCAGAGAATTAGTGTTCTCTCAGTGGGGATGTAATAAAGCAACATAATGAACTGGAAGCTGCCTCTTCCATGCTATTTCTTACATACTTTGAAATCATTCAATTTGTTTCCTACTCAATTATACTTCTCATTGCAAAAAAAGAATCATATAGAAGAATATTCTCAATAAGTGAGGAAGTAGGCTCACTCTCTCTCTTGGCACACTTGGCCTTAAGGCCTCTGGACCCCAGCTTCTGGCCACACTAGGGCGAGCTTGCCACCCTGGCCTTTGGCCACCCTTGTTTTTGCTCTCCCATCCATCAATAAATTCTGTATGCATGTGAACAGGCTCACTGATCTGTAATTCTTTATTGCATTGGGGAGAAGAACCAGGGTTTCTCTGATAACGGTTTTAGTGCTGAAACCTGAGAGCTGTCCTGATATCCTGACAGATGATCCTGACCCGTGATCCTGACTCGGAGCCCACCCTTTGTCTCCAGCCATTTGGAACACAGCGAGTATGTCTTCACTGGCGAGGATTTCCTGTCTTTCTCACCTTTGGGTTAAAGGAGATGCTGTGCTGTGGGGTTGGGGACCTCGAATGAACTAGGCCCGTGTTCAGAGGTAGAAACAATGAAATCTGAAATGAATGATCAGGTTCTTCTCAGGCTCTGAAAACAAAAGAGGCACTTTCTCCCTCTGGCCCAAGTTCTCGTGTGCCCCTACATGAGTGGGGCCCTCACAGAGGTGTCTGACGTCAATTTCTAAGACATGCAGGGGCCTCATAGGGAACTCCCACCACTGTAATGTAACTTTGGCTTATCCAGAAATGTGCAAAATAAAGGCTGGTCACCCAGCACTCCAAGCCCTCCTGGCTGTTTTAGACAGTCAGGGGAGAAACTGGAACACATAAAAGAGTTAGAGATGGCAAAAGGGGTAACAGCCTTTGGGAGCTCTACTCATAACAGCACACTTTGACCCACTATATGAGTTCCTTAGCTTTTTCTGCCTCTAAAACAGGGCCAGGAGGAAAGTCAGTTTAAGTTATTGGAAGCTTGCAGCATTTCTTTCCACCCCAGGCGACTTTCAGCAGCTCAATTCTGCATCTGAATATTTCTTGCCAGAACACTGTCTTTGTTTCTCGCCTTGAGAAACTGCCACCCTACAGACATAAGTCAAGCAGTTAGAGGCTGCTAGGGTGCTCACCACTAGAAGACACCCATGAAAGGGTAGGCTGGGACATGAACCAGGGCAGAACACTAGGTTTTCCTGCCAGCTGGAAGAAAAAGTCCATGCAACAACAAAGGCACACGGTAAAGCAATCACAATTCCATCTCTGCAGCACATTTCCCCACTCAGGTTTAGTTCTCCAGAGGAGAGAGCAAGATTTTAGTCTGCAATGAGAAGGCATGGCTTTTCCCGGTCCTGTTCTCCTAATCAGGCCTTCTCATTTAAATTGCGTCCCTTGCGGTCTTTTCCCCTTTCTCTAACCACTCTATTTACATTTCTACCATGACCAGGTCTGTCTGCTTTACAGAGTAATTACTATGTTTGTTCTCCAGCCATGAAGGCATCTAATCCCCTACAGTCATGCTATATCTGCCTAATTAGCCAGGGTTCTGTTTGGTAGAATAATTATGTTTATGGTATTACTTTAAATAAGTAACTTTCAAAAAATTTTTATATCTCAATGGTAAAAACTGAAATTTTCTTGGCCTATATTGACGTCACATACCTTTTATTCTTGCTCTGAATGGCCAAATATCATTTCATAATTTATATTCCTTGGTTGACAAGATTCCCAGGGTTTAAAAGCTAAAGACTACTTTCTATGGCTTTGAGGTATTTCAAAGGACCCTTGAAATACCTTGAGAAATCACGAAGATTTGTTCTTTTCTTTAAATAAATAAATAACAGGAACAATTTTGGACTAATCAGGCTTATTTGATACTTGGAAAGCTTTGTCAAATAAGGAGGTTCTATGTGGAACTCTGGGAGCCTATGAAGTTTTGGTGTACTTTCATTTGTAATTCCAATAGGGTAAAGTCTTTTTCTATATCTATCAGTTGCCTAATTTACTTTCAGGGAATAATGAGGCAGTTTTCACCACACCCTCCTCCACCCTGAGGCCTCAGCCTGGTATCTCTGCTGGTGGCCATTGTTTATCCCCTCAACTCCCAGCTAAGACTTAGCTTCCAGGAGAATGCAGAAAGGACTAAAACCCTTCCTCAACCCTCCTTCCTTCCCCTTGAAGAGGGGCCAGGCAGTCATGCCACTGCCTGTGTCACTTATGGTATTTTTTTCCTTTTTTAAAGTAAGGAATCAAGAGTCTGTTCCTGCTAGTACCCCATACCCAAGGTCCTCAACACAATGGCTGGCCTCTACTTTTCCTGTCCCTAAAATTTCTCCAACTACGAAGCTTTTGCCTTGATAGAAATGAGAAGAGAATTTGGCCCCCAGTTAATACAGACCTTTCTCCCCTGTTGAGCTCAAGCAAGTCAAAACTGACCCTGGAAGTCAATCAGACAATCCAGACAAATATATAGATACCTTACCCTGCTGCTTTCCTCCAACCCATGTCCAGGGTAGAGCACTGCTGGCATGTTTACAGAGATAATCTTGCCTCTCCTCCTTAGGCACCTTCTATATTTTAATCCAATAGATCCCCAAGACCAAGAGCAGATGGCTCAGAGCCACATGGGTGGTGAATACCTTGTCACAGCTGGGACCTCTCCTATTGGGTTGGCCAATATTGTATCAGCCTCCAGTCTTTGTAGGAAATATGCCAAATGACTAATGCCATTTTCTCTCTCCAACTCCTTACAGGCAAGGAGCCAAACTTATGAAAGCCTTGAGATTTACAGAAAGGGTCCAGTTTAATCATCAAAGCTGTCGACTCCACCAGCAACAAAAGGGATACAAATAGTCTGTCCATGGCAAACTTAGCTAAGGTCTTTTGCTGGTCAGTGCATCATATTGCCAGAGACGTCTGGTAGTTCTCAGTGAGTACAGGGGATGCCCTGTAAATCCCTAGTTGACTTCTGGGTTATCAAGGGGATGCCTCTTGGCCCATAAAGCTAGTGTCACCAAAGACATCTAGTAGTTCTCAGTGGGGAAACAGGGACACCCTGTAAACCACTAGTTGGCTCCTGGGTAATCAAGTGGGACACCTCTTAGAAGCTCAAAAAGCCAGTCTTTGTTCTCTCTCGTGTCACCAGAGACATCTGGTATTTCTCAGTGAGAAAAGCAGGGGCCATTCTATTAGTTGACTCCTGGGGCAAAGATGGGGGATGCCTCTCAGAGCTTAGGAATTAGTCTTTTCTAGGTGTGCCACGGACCAGATGGGAAATACACCCTCTATCCCCTCAGGGTCCCCATTGGGATACATTCTTAACATCTGGGATAAGTTTGGCTCTGAAATTCTCAAGAAGAAGAGGTTGATTTTCTTGTCTAATATGGCTTAGCCTCAGCATAAGTTAGGAGAGAGATGTGGCCTGACAATGGGAGTATCCATGACAATGCCATAATCCAATGACATCTATTCTATCAGAGGCTAGGCAAGTGGTCTGGAGCTTCCCTATGTGCAAGCTTTCTTAGTATTATCTCAAGCTCCATCTATCTCTTTGTTCTGGGTTGACAGAGACATCTATTTCGGGATCTAGATGATCCCTTTCTTTTCTTTTCTTTTCTTTTTTTTAATTTTATTGTTGTTGTATTACATCCATCCCCTTTTGCTCCCCTCTATCCCCTAGATGATCCCCTTCTAAGGTCCATACCTGTCTCAGAGAGAGGCAAGGGAGATTTCCCCACATATCTCTCAGGGGATGCAAGGGAAGGATAGCACACTTGTCTCTCAAGGGGAATCCAGCCAGCCTCATTGCCCCAAGACCTCAACCCCTAAGTCAACAACTAAAACTTCTCATCTACCCTACACCCCCATATACCCAAAGTTGCCAAAGGAAGAGAGCCTTGCCCTCTTGCACAATAGGCTGGTAGGGGCCTTTCAGAAAGACACTAATATAGACCCATCCTCTCTAGAGGGGCAAGTATTAATATAGCAATACTTTATCGCCCAGTCAATTCTGGATATCCATAAAGAGCTTCAGAAATTACAACTGGGAACCCAAACCCCTTTGGCACAACTAATGGATGTTGCCTTCTCAGTCTTTATCAATTGAGATTTAGAGGAGAGATAGGCCAAACTACTTGCACTAGCTATTAGTGGCAACATTGGCTATGACCAACCACCTCTAAGTAACCAAGGAAAGACACAAAGGCATGAAGGGCACAAGGATCCAGGATCAAATGTGCTTTGAGCATAAACTCCCTGGACACTGGGGAAAGAAATGGCACTAAGCCACCCCCACGGCCATGTCTGAAGTGCAGAGGTACAAACCCTGATCCCTGGCACTGACAGGCAGGCTGTCCTCATTCTCAGGATGGAAAGAGGACATCTCCTACGGCCATGGCAGCATTTGAGGACTGAAGGTGCCCGGGAAGAAGGTTGGCCCCAGCATCTCTATCTCTACTGAAGAACCCTAGGTGACTCTTGATGTGGCAGGCAAGGAAATTAATTTTGTTGATACTGAAGACACTTGCTTTGTCTTCAACTCTTATGCTGGTCCTCTCTCCTCTAACTTGAGTAGTATTATGGGGAGGGGGGATTGCAGGAAAACCTTGGACTGGTTTTTACACACCCTCTGTCATTTGTCAACTTGAAAGCCAAATTTTTAAGCATTCTTTCCTAATTATTACACAATGCCCCATGCTGTTGCTAGGACGAGACCTCTTGGCCAGATTAGGAGCTATTCTGAGGTTCCAGAAGGTCCTAGATAAGGTCCTTACTATTATGTTAGCCTATGAAGACAAGAAGGAAGCCTCAGATTACAAAACTCTCCTAACTCTGAACTTCCTTGAGGACCATATTGAGTCTCTAAGAAAAAAAGTCCAGAGTTCCAAACAGAGATATCCTACTCCAGAATCTAGGTAGCTATCACCACAAAAATTGAAGGCAAATTTTAAAAATTAGACCCAATGCAGTCCTTTAATGACGATAAGGATAATCTTAAGAAAAACTGTAATTCAGGAAAAATCAGGATGCTCAGTGGTGGACATTAGATTAGTAGAACTAACAGTTTTCAAAGTTTGTTTTCATTTAGAAGTTGAAACTGGGTTTGTAACATCATCAGATAAGGTCAATTTACAGACAAGAAGACTCTGTCAAATTGCCAGTGTTAAATGTCTTTCCAGCAAGCACCTTGCAACTGGATGTCTCTCCAAAAGACAATCTCACAGACTCAGAGACTGGTTTGTGGATTGCTGTGTAAATTAACCATTTTTGCTCAAGTTTGCTCATTGCAGGTTTGTCTATCCATCTGGAGAGCCAATGCACCTATTCCAGCCAGGCTACTGAGTCTTATTGAAGACCTGGAAGATTCAAGGCCCTGAACAGCCGCTGGCTGAACAATGGACCAGTCCCTATAATGTCCTGTGTACAACACATTGTTCCCTTAAACTGATGGGACTCAATCCCTGAATCCACCACACAGCACTGTTATTATGTTACTAATATTACTATTTGTACCCATGATCATTAACTTACTAACTAAATTTATCTCTCCCCAAATAGAAGCTATCAGGCTACAAATGATCATCATCAACTATCAACCTCTGGGACAGAAGGCTCCAGACATCTGTCACAGGCCGATGGAAGGACATGTCCCTCCACCTCCTTTGACCAATAGTCAGCAAACAGAAAGACCCAAAGAAGGTTAAACATCCCTTTTACAGCAGGAAGCAGCCAGACTGGTCGTCACCCCAAAGCCCCCAAAATTTGGGTTCTGCATGCTTGAGGGGAAATGATAGGTAGGATAGTTAGTGAGCCAATGCAGGGAGGAGGAGGAGGAAGACATGTCTCACCCGTTGGCCCAGCAGTCCTAAGCCCAAAGCCCCCAGAGATTTGGGTTCCTATTACTTGAGGGGGGAATGTTACAGGAGGCTAGGAGCAGAGGAAAACATGTCTCACCCACTAACTCAGCAGTCCTGGGCCTGATCTGATAATATAGCCAGGTGTTTCAATATCACAAGAAACTGCTGTTAGCCAGGGAGGAGAAACAATCCTTGGAATTCTGTGTATTGTTTCCACTATCTCAGAAGAAAAACCTTTTGAGACTGTTTAAATCTCAAAGCCAGAAAGGCAGCCCAACACCCTACAGTCAGGAAAGGGCCCCTAGTGCCTAAAGCAAGAAGCCCATTAATACCTTTAGGTGTCCATGCCCTCAAGTCCTGGAAAGCCAGCACCACCTTTCAGTAAGTAACTTCCTCCTGTCATCCCAACTATACAAGTCCTCCAAACAAAGGACTCGGGCTGGCTCTCTCTCTTGGCGCACTTGGTCTGAGGGCCCCTGGCCACACTAGAGCAAGCTTGCCACCCTGGCCTTTGGCCACTCTTGTTTTTGCTCTCCCATTCATTAATAAATTTTGAGTGCATGCTAAGAGAGAGGGAGAGAGAGAGAGAGAGAGAGAGAGAGAGAGAGAGAGGAAGTAGTTTTACTTATTTTCTAGTGAATTTAAATGCAATAGAAAGTTAGTTCTTAGTCTATAAGTTTGCATATACTAACAGGAAAAAAATGACATTAAAAAAAAGATATTTAATCACAAAGGAAGATTTTTTAAAATAAGAATGTACTTTCCAGGATTTCTAGTTTGTTATCCTTCACATTTGGTAACTTTTTCATTTTTTTAGGTTACTATCTACAGATCTTTTCCAATATGAATTTATTAGATACTTCTAGATATTAATAATCCTGATTCAACTTGGAATTTCAAATTAAAGTTTAAAAGCAATTTTGTCCACTTAGTTTTGAATATTTTTTCAAATTCCAGCTTTTATTTTATTTTATTTTATTTTCCAGTTTTTTTTATTGTTGTTGTATTACATCCATTGCCTTTTTGCTCCCCTCCGTCCCCCTCCCCACCCACCCATCCACCCCCAAAGTCAATCCCACCTGTTGTCCATGTCCATGGTTCCTTTATACTAGGTTCTTGTCTAAGCTGCTCCCCTTCCCTGCCTCTGCCTCCCCCCTCTCTCCAACCTCTTTCCCCCTGACCACTGAAGGCCTATTCACTGTATTCATATATTTGGTTCTGTTTTGCTTGTTGTCAGTTTTGTTCATTATTGTCCTATAATGGGTGAGATCATATGATATTTGTCCTTCACTGACTGGCTTATTTCACTAAGCATAATACTCCCCAGAATATTTTTTAGTCTATTTTTTTAAATGAGCCTGCATTTGAATTTGGGAGTGGGCACTTCAGAAAAATATCTATCCTAGTATCTAAACTGTAAATCTCAGTGCTTATGACCAAAAATACACCCATACGTGTATAAAATCAGCTTGCCTAAATATATCTACATATAAGTCAAGGATTTTCCTTCAGAATATGAGAGCTTGGATTAACTTTTTATGAATTCACACCTGGGCTTATGTAATGTATACCATCATAGGTACTGTTTATTTTAAATAATCTTATGGATTATTGGCAGATAAACCATCACGTTACAAGATAATTCCCATTACTGTATAAGGGTGAAAAGGCACTTTTCCATTCATAAGTGCACTTAGTATTATTGAGCCCATTAAAAGCCAGCGCAGGAAAAAGGCAAATCCCTGGTAAGGAAGCGTTGTTTGCTTCGTGTGCAAGTGTGTGTGAATGAGGCCGAGTGTCCTGAAAGGCCTTAAGTACAATCATCAAAATTGTTTTTCATTTTCTTCCCCTTTGTGTTTTTCTTGGTTTAAACTGTATTTGAGTGTGGGGATCTAAGGCACTACTTTCTCACCTATATTTCTAGAATATCAAGGAACATGCAGGATGTTACAGCAATCACAGAGTTCCTCCTCCTCTGCTTTTCTGGTGCCCAAGGACCACACATCCCTCTCTGCCCAGTGATTTTTCTCATCCACCTACTAACCCCTGCACACAGTGGGTTCACTATTGCCATGGTCTGGGCTCAGCCCAGGCTACAAATGCCACTGGACTTCTTCCTTTGTAATTTGTCCTTCCTGGAGATCTGCTACACCACCACTGTCACCCATAAATGGATAGGAACCTTTGTGGTGGCAAGAGCAGCGATCTGCACCCCCTGCTGCTTGCTGCAGGCCATCTTCCAGTTCCTCCTGGGCACCACTGAGCTCTTCCTTCTCACTGGCATGTCTTCTGACCGTCACCTGATCATCTGCAAGCCCCTCTGCTACCCCACCATCACGACCAGCAACCTCTGCCTGCACCTGGCCTCGGCTCCTGGGTGCTGGGCTTCATCCATTTTTTTTGTCAGATGATGTCACTCGTCCAGTTGCCATTCTGTGGCAACAATGCCATCGATCACTTCTCCTGTGATGTTGGCCCCATCTTGAAAGCATGTTGTGAAGACACAAGCACGTTGGAGCTTTTGGGTCTCTTGGCCACCATCCCAGAAATCCCAGGGCCACTGGTTTGCACTGTGATTCCTGGGACCTCTATTCCGTCTGCTATCCTACAGATCCCCTGAGCTGCTGGATGCCAGAAAACATTCACCTGTGTTTCTCACCTGGCATCACCTCTCTGTTGGGTGGAGCTGTTTTCTTCATGCACCTGAGGCCCGCAGCACTCTTTAAGATTAATAACATTAATAAAATGCTAAATAGCCCTGGCTGGTGACACAGTGGATAAGGTGTCGGCCTGCAAACCCACTGGGCACTGGTTCGATTCTCAGCCAGGACACATAACCAGGTTGCAAGCCAGGTCTCCAGCCAGGCCCATAGCTGGTGGCAGGTGAAAGGCAACCATACACTGATGTCTCTCTCCCTATCTGCCTCTCTCCCTTCCCCTTTCTCTAAAAATAATAAATAAAATCTTTTTTTTAAATGCTAAATACTATTCTCACACTCCTTCTGAGTCTTTTTATTTCTACAACTAGAAACAAGGAGGGAAAAGAAGCCCTAAGGAAAGCAATGGCTTTTCCAAAGACTTATCATGCAGAGTCAACCATTCAACACATCAAAACAAATTTAACACAGGTACAAAATTAAATATGAGAGAGAACTAGGCAGAAGATAAAGGTGTGATAGCAATCTGTGATGTTAGGGTTTCCTATAGGAATTAGTTGCATAAAAATGAACCAGTAATCTTCTTGAATCAATGTGATCTAATTCTCTAACAAAGAAATCCCATAACACCCTCAGATGCTTGAGCCAGAATTGAGAACTGTCCCAAATATAAGTTGAAAGTAGAAACCACTAAAGTCAGTATAACTGTCAGTAATCGAAAAAAAAACCCAAAAACCAACGACATATTTCACAGATATAGAACAAATACTTCCAAAATTTATATGGAGCAATGAACAATCACAAATAGCCATAGCAATCTTGAGAAAGAAGAACAAAGTAGGAGGAATCACAATACCAGATATCAAACTATACTACAAAGCCACTGTAATGAAAACAGTCTGGTACCGGCATAAAAATAGACATGTAGATCAATGGAACAGAATAGAGAGCCCAGAAATAAACTCAGGTCTCTATGGTTAACCAATATTTAATAAAGGGGGAAGAAGCATTAAATGGAGTGAAAATAGCCTCTTCAACCAGTGGTGTTGGGAACTGGACAGGGACATGCAAAAAACAAAAAACAAAAACATACATACACACATACACAGACACACACACACACACAAAAACCTAGAGCACCAATTTACACCATATACCGGAATAAACTCAAGGTGTACTATATAAAAGACTTAAACATAAGCCATGTCATCATAAAAGTCCTAGAGAAAACATAAGCAGTGAAGTTTCAGATATCCCACGCAGCAATATTTTTACCAATATAGAGCAAGGGAAATAAAGGAACAGACAAACAAATGGGGCTACATCAAACTAAAAAATTTCTGCTCAGCTAAAGAAAACACAGAAAAATGAAAACAGAACCAAAATGAAAGAGGAACCAACCATATTTGCCAATGATACCTCAGACAAGGGTTTGATAACCTAAATATATAAAGAACTTACACGACTCAACACCAGGGAGACAAATAGCCCAATTTAAAAATGGGCAAAGGGCCCTGGCTGGTGGCTCAGTGGATAAGGCTCCAGCCTGAGAACCCAAAAGTTGCTGGTTTGATTCCCAGTCAAGGCACATAACCAGGTCTTCAGCCAGGTCTATAGCTGGAGGAAGGTGAAAGGCAACCATACACTGATGTTTTTCTCCCTTTCTTTCTCCCTTCCTGCCCTTCTCTCTAAAAATAATCAATAAAATATATATATATATATATTTTTTAATGGGCAAAGGACCTGAATAAGCACTTCTTCAAGGAGGACATACAAAGGGCCCACAGGCATCCACAAAGAATATTTTAAGGACATTCTCACCAAGCACTTTGTAGAACTGAGAAACAAGACAGTGCTATTAAAATAGTGTATAGCGTAATTGTTTAAGCTGAAGTTTCCCATTTTAGAATTAGGTCTGAGTTTAAGGTAAGTTCTTAGACGAAGGGCTTACCTTCTCTAAGCTTCCATTTCCGGTTTATAACATGAGAAGATACCTAACATAGTGATAACAATTCAATGATTTCATGCACTGTACGCACACACACACATCCATATACATACATATGAGAGAAACAGGCAGTGTGGGGCCTGAAGAAGGCAGGAAGAGATGCATTTAAGGCAGCTTTCACATATAATCATCTTCAATGAATGGTAGTTACTGCTTTTATTATAGTTATGAGTGGTAGTAATAGTAACATATTTACTTCTGTATATTATTTTTATTTTAGCTCCCTGAAAGGGCAATATTCCAAGTAAAGCAGTATAATTCAACTAGTTACGGAGTTCCTGGGTGGCAGCGGGAGGAAGTGCAAGGATTCTGGACCAAAAAGAGGCAGAGTCTCTCCCTGATATTCTCAGCGTGTGACCAAGAAGTTGGATACTGTTGTTTAGCCGTTCACTATTTTTATTTTATTGGCTGAATTAGTATTTTACTGATTTTAAATTTTACTGTTTAACTTTTTAATAAACTTGCAAATTTATTAAAGTCTCGAAATTATACTAATCCATGAATAACTTATAAAAAGAAAACTGAAAAAATAATATATGTAAAAGGGTTTAGAAAGTATTCATTTTTTTTTTTTTACTTGCAAGCTTTCTATCAGTCCATCTTGTGGTAGATTTATTTGACTTACTCCATGCCTTTTTTTTAAGATTTTTTATTTATTATTTTTAGAGAGAGGTGAAGGGAGAGAGGCAGAGAGGGAGAGAAACATCAATGTAAGGTTGCCTTTCACCTGCCTCCAGCTACGGACCTGGCTGGAGACCTGGCTTGCAACCTGGTTATGTGCCCTGACTGGGAATCAAACCAGTGAACTTTGGGTTCACAGGCCCACGCCTTATCCACTGTGCCATCAGCCAGGGCTTTCAGTGTCTTTTTAAAAAGTAAAACTTTCTATGAAATTCAAGAAGGGTGTGGAAAGCACATGTGAAATATCTATCATAAATCTGAAATAATAAAAAGAAAGCAAGGCAAAATGCAGGAGATAATAAAAGTTTTTTTTAAAGCAGGTTGGAATAATCACGTTGCCAGTTGAAATACTCTGAAAATACAATGCCTAATATTTTATTAACATTACCTATTAGTTATCAAAAACCTGGCTGCTTCTACAGCTTTATTTCCAGTACACAATGGACAGAAGTAAAGGTACTTGTAGGACGCATGAAGTGTTAGAAGCTTTTGTTACCATAGTGTTCTGTCATACACCTAATTAGTGAATATCAACTTACTGTACTTGTGGTATTGGGCATCTTCCAATATTAGAGGAGTCATGATTATACCATGAGAGACAATACAATATAATGTTCGAATACTGCTTACCAATACGGGTCCTGGAGTAAAGCTGCCTGGAGTTACCTCCTCTTTTTGTACCTCAGTTTTAGTTTCTACCCTGCAAGTTAAGGATAATAATACTCAATCATAAGATTAAATTAATTAATATATAAAAAGCCCTTAGAAAATGCCTGGCATATACAAGTACTCAATAATAGTGAGTCGCTGCAATGATAGTAACAATCATAACTAGTAGAGGATAATTATTTCATAAAGTTGTACACTTAGATTATTAAAATAATTGCGCGGTGACAGCAGATGAAGACGTTGTTAACTTGCATTTTTCCTGACAGGGAAGATATTTTTATAGACTCCTAACAATGAATTTTGCATTTTAAGATTTTGCTTTTCGTCCACAGGATGGTTTCAACCTAAACCTTACATACACAGGGTGTCTGAGCGCTTGTGGTGACTCATTAGCTGTTTGGAGAATTCTGCAGTCATCTCTCAGATTCCTGAATCTGGAGGTTTATGTCTTTTGACAAATTTTGTACACTTTCCATCATTATTTCTTCGAGTACTTTTTCAGTCCTATTCTTTTTCCTCTCCTGTGGCACTTTGATGATGTGGGTGCTGGGTTTGTTAGGAGTCATCCCAGATGTTCTTCAAGTGGTTCATGTGTTTTTCAGTCTGGTTTTTCTGTTTTCAGTCTGTGGTTTCATTTTGTTACACAACGTTCACCTTGTATAGTTGCTGATTTTTGTTCAAGTTCAATCATTCCTCCCCCACCCTCTTCGTTATATTTGGTGTTTATATTTTGTTCTAAAATTTTCATTTGGTTCTTTACATATTCTCCCTCTCTCTCTCTCTCTCTCTTTTTTTTTTTTTAACTGAGATGTTCTATTTTTTTCATTTGCCTCATGTGTATAGTGGCTCACTGAAGCATTTCTACAATGACTGTTTTAAAACTATTGGCAGATATTTCTAATATCTGTGTCATTGCAGTGCTGGTATCTGTTGATTGTTTTTTCTCATTAACTTTGATATATACCTGGTTCTTGGATCTAGAGAATATTACATTGTAGGTCTTTTCTGACACTGCTGTATTAAATTAAAGTCACCACCTCATTACTTTCAGGTTGGGGTGGAAGTCCCGCTTTTCCACCTCATCTGTGTTGATGTCTGCGATGGGAGGGCCTTCTTACTGCTGCATAGGCTAGGAGTTCAGGCGCCCCTCTCTCTGTATCCTCTGATATCACTCCCACTACTCCTTGTGTGGTCGCCACTGACACTGTGTGACGGTGACTTGTTGCTGCTGAATGATAATGAAAATTCTTAACTCTACACTAGGCCTTCAACTTGACCTCGGCAAGGAGAGGGAGGACCAACCCCATGTCAGTGCCAGCTGGGAGAAGTCCACGCTCCCTGCATGCTACGTGGTCTGGACTTACGATGAGGGAGAAGTGACTGAAGAGCACTGTTATCAGTATAAAGATTGACATCCTGGCATGTCACTCTGCCTTCCCTGATGTCACTCCAATGGGAGGATTGGAGGAGAGTTGAGGCATCTCACTATATACCCTGACAGGTGAATGTCTGTCAGCCCATCACTCAGGGGCATGTACTACTCTGAAGCAAGTGCGTGCCAAGATGTAGTTTATGTTCTTGGATCAGAGACAGAGACTACAGATGCCTTTAACCCATCACTTGGTTGCTTTTTTAAGTACAATGCTACAACTGATCAGTGGTCTGAATGAGTTGCAGAGTTGGGACAGTTTTTTCATGCAACACAAATTAAACCTGTCACAGTAAACAGCACAATGTATATATGTGACCTTTCCACTTACTAGCTTTATAATTTTTGTCCGTAGACTTGTGTCTGGAAGGGTGAAGCATCTTTTGAACATGCAGGCTTTAATACAGGTACAGTTGCAATTGAGGATAAAACTTATATGCTAGGTGGTGGTGATGCGCCGAATGAAATCTGGTCTACCACAGCAGCTGGTCTGAGTAGAAGGAAGTCTTACTGATGCTAAGAGTCTTTACTGGATTTTACCACCAGGTGATTCAGTTTAATAAATACTGAGACCCATGGTTTTCTAATCATTCCTAAAAGCAGTGTGTGCTTACACATGGTAAAAACTATTACGATTCCAGGAATCTACAGTATATTTGTTAACATTAATAGTTGGTAAAAACATCTTTATCTGTTGAGGAACCCCTGACCCACAGATGAAATGAACCTTCCCAAGCACCATTCTCCAAAGGCCTTTATTGGGTAACCGAGGTAGGGGGTACACATACACATCATAAATCATTGTAAAGGGAGAATGCTCTATAGAATAAGAAAGAATGCTCTATAGAATAGGAGTTATTATGTTTAAACCACAATAGAAGGAATGCAGAGGTCTTGCCCCAGGGTATGGTCTGCTAGACAAGATGAAGACAAGGACTCCAGGTGACTCATAAGAATAGGGAGGGTAAGGTTGCATGTGGGTTAAAGTCTAACATCTGCTGCAGGTACAGTAAAAAAAAAAAAAAAAAAAAAAAAAAAAAGTCAAGGACGTTTGCTAGCTTCAAAGGTTATACAGAAAATTCACATGGCCAGCTTTTCACCAGGGTCCCCTAGTTACGGCACAGGGGCCAGTAGGCATCCAGCTTTCCTGGTTTTCCAGACAGGTCTTAAAGACTTGGCCTGGATTGCACAGGGCTCCACACTCCACTGTTGTTCCAGGGGGACCCTGACATTTATCCTCATAAATTAAAATGGTATCTTCTATTAAAGAATTACTCTGAATGTACACTATATAAGAATTAAGCCCTGGCTGGTAGCACAGTGGATAAGGTGCCGGCCTGCGAACCCAAAGGTCCCTGGTTCGATTCCCCAGCCAGGACACATAATCAGGTTGCAAGCCAGGTTTCCAGCCAGGTCTGTGGCTGGAGGCAAGTGACAGACAACCGTACATTGATTCTTCTCTCCCTCTCCGCCTCTTTCCCTTCCCCTCTCTCTGGAAATAATAAATAAAATCTTAAAAAAAAAAAAAAAAGAATTAGCAGTTCCCAGAAACTTAAAATTCAAAATATATTTGACCAAGAATTATACTGAATATAATCCAGAATGCTTAGTATTTTTATTTGTAAATAAAACTCTTATATTTTAATGCTTTAATTTTTAAAGTACTTTATCCATAGAAGGCTAGTGAAAACAAAACAAAGTTCACATCTTAATACTACGTGGATGGGAGAAATCTCTTTAGGTAGTAAGAATGAATTATGTACACTCTATGTTATATAAAGTGAAAAATTAAAGAGGTGAGATTCCCGCCTTGTTACTACAGGTATAAGGGTTGAATTCCTAGCCTTTCTGACCATGACCAGCTTCTTTTATTTTATTTAAGACTTTATTTATTTATTATTTCTAGAGAGAGAGGAAGAGAGAGAGGCAGAGAGGGAGAGAGAGGTTGCCTTTCACCTGCCTCCAGCCACGGACCTGGCTGGAGACCTGGCTTGCAGCCTGGTTATGTGCCCTGACTGGGAATCGAACCAGCGACCTTTAGGTTTGCAGTCTGGTGCCTATCTACTGAGCCACCAGCCAGGGCCTCAGATTCTTTTAAATCATTCTTTTCTTTCACCATTGTTTTGTTCACAAATATTTTTCTTTTTCTTTTTTAAAATTATTTTATTTATTATTTTTAGAGAGAGGGGAAGGTAGAGAGGCAGTGAGACATCAATGTATGGTTGCCTTGCACCTGCCTCCAGCTACAGACCTGGCTGGAGATCTGGCTTGCAGCCTGGTTATGTGCCCTGGTTGGGAATTGAACCAGTGACCTTTGGGTTCACAGGCTGGCACTTTATCCACTGCGCCACCAGCCAGGGCTGTTCATAACTTTTTCTAAAATGCAGTGTGTTTCCCCAGCCTTCTGAACTGCACACTAAATATGCTTTAACACTTTTTATGATTTGACTATTCATTAAGAGCATAACATATCATGTAATAATTCTATAATGCTATCAGCAGTTACTGAAATGCTTTCCAAATGGCTATTTCTTTTAATTCTCAGTTAGTTGACTTGAATTTATAGCAGTAGCATATCTCTTATTTTCTGACTCAAGCCCAATAAATTAACATTATTGATATAATTATTAGCTTTACATTACACTGACCTGAATTTATCTTAGTATGTAACCCATTTGAGTGACGTTCCTGGATTCTTGACTAGAAATGCTAAACTACTTTCTCTGTATGATTGCCAAACTCCAATGTAATTGAGGATATAGAAAATCTGACCTCTAGGTTAGTGAATCGTTTTCATTGCATTTCTTAAACTGCAAATGACTAGGCTTTTGATATTGATAGTATTCACAACCTACTTCCATTTAGATGCTTAATCACCTTTAACCCAAACAATGTTCTCAGCTAGTATGATTCTGCTTTGCAAAAGAATGTTTCTTTAATTAGTTTAAAAGATACAAGCATTTTAGGTTTTAATACTCCCTACTTACAGCTCAGGTAATATGCAGATTGGATTTCTTTGGAATCAAATGTAGTAAATGTTAACTTGCTGTAAATGCACATATTCTTTAGACGTATGCTCCAAAGTGGAAATACATCTAAGTGGATGTATATTTTACTATATAAATATATGCAATCATATGTTTCAAATATATGTTTCAATATATAACAGGATATTAGGCTATATTATCATACAATCACAAAATTAGGGACTGTCCTTAGTCACATAACAGTTGCATAAAAACTACTCTGTAGAATTGGTGGCCTCCCTCCTTGCTGACCTTAGTTGGTTTCTGTCTCTGTCTGTCTTTCTAGCTTTGAAAACCAATTAAAATCATAACATGAGTGAGCTATATGTATGTGGATTTATTGAAATGTTAATTTAAGCACATATAAAGAAAGTATATTTAAAATTTTAGGCCCTGGCTGGTGGCAGAATGGATAAGGCTCCTTATCCATCCTGATGTTTTTCATTATTATAGCATCTTGATTTCTACCATTCTTCCCATTGCCCGTTGATTTATGGTAATGTTTCTGGAAATATTCTTGAAATCAAGGCCTAGGTGGCTCCCTCCGCATTTGGTTTAATATGTTTTTAATGTACAAGGTTTTCTGCCTTGGTTTCTATAATTGCTACAGGTCACTTGCTAATCATTTTTCTTTACTGCCATCTCTTTACATCTGCACCTAAGTGCTCTTCATCAATCATAGCTGCAGCTGCAGGAAAATACCCTCTCTCGTCATCAATCCCCAAATTCTTTATTTACTCTTTTTTCCTTGGCACCACTACCATCAGAGCTAGGCTTAGCCCTGTGAGTAGTTGATCTTGTTCTCTCTAATGTTACATCTTATAAGATAGCACTTCAATTTTATCTATCTGTTCTGCTTCTGTATGCTCAAAATCCAGAAGAAATCAATCCACCAGAGAGATACACAGTCAATGACTGAACTTGTATCTTTCTGATCTTGTCAAGTTTCTTGGCTTCACAGTCCAAGAAAGATAACTCTGACATGCAAGTGTCAAGTAGTGCGGGTCGGGTGGGGGACTGATCAGTGTTGATAGTGGGAAGGCCTCTGGTCTGGTAGCAAAGAGGGGCTGACACCAAGCTTTGAGGAGATCTGGCATGCTTTATTCAAGCTTCAGCAGGCTAACGACCACGCGGCCAGGAGGCTAGGGTGTCATGTCTTCACTCACAGTTGTCCCACCCTATATGGCGGCAGCAAGCTGACAGCAAAGGCAGTCTTACGTACTCATTACAACAAAGGAGGCTGTATACACCTTAGAACAAAGAGGCAGTATATCCAAAGGTGACACCTGTCTGCTCAGGGTCGCTACATTGGTTACCTTTGGGGGCTCAGTGTTCCAGTGTCTAGGGTAAGGTTAACTCCAAGACTAATTATTTGGCAAACTCCAGAGGAAGGTCCAGTCATATCTAAAGAGGGACTGGGGACTTCTCCCCCAACCTTGATGCCCCACTCCTAGATGGGTGAGGCATTTGTGCAATGGATCTGCCATAGGTGGGCCCTCTGGAACCATAGCCTACAATAGCAATACAGGGCACAACATCCCTGTTATTCCAGCAATGACATACAGGACCCAATGGCAGGTGGTCCCCAGGGAATGCTACCACGTGAGTAGGGGATAAGCTTTGTATGGTTTGCACTTCTTTATCTATTTCATGGAGGGCACCTTGTATGTCCTGTTGATGGTCAGGGATGTACATGCAACACTAAGAGGGCACACGTGCCACCATGGGCAGCAGTATGTCTAGGACCATACAGTTCTACAAGACCACCTTTCTCATTTGTGTGGTTTCACCCAGCCTTAAAGTTAATGTGTGGCAGGTCTGGTTAAGAGCTCGCACCACATCCTCAGCTAGAGCTTTAATGTCCAGTTCCACCTTGATAGTTCCTCCACCTGGAATAAAACAGGTTAAAGGATAAAACCAGGGGACATGCATTTCACAATGCCACCGGTGGTAGACAGAGTCCCAGTTAGAAATAGGCTGGGGTAGTTCTAGCTGGTGGCACAGTGGATAAGGCGCCAGCCTGTGAACCCAAAGGTCCCTGGTTCGATTCCCAGCCAGGGCACATAACCAGGTCTCCAGCCAGGTCTGTAGCTGGAGGCAGGTAAAAGGCAACCATACATTGATGCGTCTCTCCCTCTCTGCCTCTCTCCCTTCCCCTCACTCTGAAAATAATAAATAAAATATTTTTACAAAAAAAAAAAAAAAAGAAGCTGGGGTAGTCAACACTCACCCTTGGATGTAGGGGCACCCCAAGTATAGCATCCTAGCCAATGGGCAGGCAGATACGGCCATCTGTATCTACCACAAACCCACATATGTCCTTCTGGGAGATAATCAATTGGCTTGGTCTCAGTATAGGGCTGTCCATCCCACCAGGTTGCACTGGCCATGTGCACTACAGAGCTGTTACATAGGGTTTCAGGTATCCACCCCACATGGCACTTGGCATCCCCCACCACTTGTTCAGTACAGTGGGGGCCTGAACATGAAGGTCCACATACTTAGCTATTAGCCACCCCCAGCCATTGTCAATGGCATAGCCCACCCAGGGTTTGGGGTTCCCACGGTCTTTTCACAGGAGGTTTTCAATGGCTTCCCCGCGAGAAGCCCATTCCACCAAGGTGCGGTTGGCCTCCTGCAGTTTCTGCCAGTCCATCAGGGATGCAGGGGCAATGTGCCAGGTTAGTCCTCCTGCAGCATCCGTGGGGAGTTCAGTCCAGACAGTGAGAGAGATTATGCACATGGGTATAAGTGTGAGCCCAGGAAGCTAACGAATTTCCTAAGCTCAACCAGCCTGGGGGGAAAGATAAGCTTTAGAGACCATGAAGAGAAGCCCCGGCCATCTGGCAGGATGCAAGCAACCTGCTCATTCTGTGCCAGGATGACAGCTTGAAGGGGCTTCTGTCCAGGCTGAGCATAGGGTACCCGGGAACCTTCCTCCTTCAAGTCACGTGTGGTTATGGCACCAGTTGGCAACAAAGGGATTAGCCAGAAGGCCAGACACATTTCCCCTTGGCCTACAATTTCCTGCCAACAGGTAATGTCACCTGAACAGGTGCTGGTCAGGCTAACATCCACGGGTGGACCTGGAAGTGTCAGGTGCATCTGACACCCCAAGGCTGGATCCCAGCAATCCAACCAGGTTGCTCAGTCTCAATGAACCATGGCCAGGTCCAAGCCACAGCCATGTGTAGGTTCAAGACTCATGGAACAGCAACAAAAGCCAAGCCAGACCTACTTTTGGCTACACTGTGGAGTCTGCATGCTTACCAATGGCATGCAATGGTAGCACTCTCCCTTGTATAAATAACTCTTAGGGAAAATGGCCCATTCAGTGAGGCTGTTCATTCAGTAGCTAAAGGGCTGCCAGCAGCTGGTGAGCCACCCCTGCAAGGTGGGGTGATAAAGCGTTCAGCTTTCCCTTCAATAAACATTATACTATCCAATCATGCCAGTGACTTGCGGACAATATGGGACATGTAAAGTCCAGTTAGTGTCCCCCAGTTCAGTCCACTTGTGGAGTGAAGACCCCATAAAATGTGACCCTTGGTCACTTACTATACTAAGGGGTCACCTATACAGGGCACACAAATACTCCAGGGTCTTAATAGTATGTTGTTGATCAGCTCAAGTCACTGAAAAGGCAAAAAGAAGGACCGTACTTGTGCCCACAGCTGTTAAGGCATGCTGATATCCTTGGTCCTTGGGGAAAGGACCTATGTAGTTCACCTACCAATGTTGCAGGAGTTGGTCTCCTTGCTTTACTGTGCCTTCTGGGTAAGGGAGACATCGTTGTGACAATCCCAATCTTGAACAATATTCATAGTCACAGGTGACAGCTATGGCCTCTGTCCCTATCAAAGGCAAACCATACCTCCTTGCTATGAACAGTAGTGTTTTGGGGCTCACATGGCCACAATGTTGGTAGAGCCACCGAGCTGCAGGAAGAGCGGACTGCAGGGCTCAATTCTTGCCACAGGGAGGGAAGAACATTATTGGGCAGACCCTGTATTTTCTCTAGCAGCACCCTGCGGTGATAAGATCCACCCGCCACTGTGGAGGGGACACTTTTACCAGCCCCGCTCCCTTCCTTGAGGCCTTCCGGGATGCTCTGGGTGGATTTGTCCATTGCACCGGATATACTTCCTACTTCCACTTGCGTATTTCCACATCTCCTAGTTCCGCACTGGCAGAAACTACGTCATAAATGCGCAGCCCTTTAGATAAGGAGGTCAGTTAGCCAGCCGGAAGTACCTGGCATGACAGTTGTAAGGACCAAGTCCTTCACATCCGTGGTAAATATCTCATCATCCAGAGAGTAATACTGGACAGCATAAATCATCTGTTTTATGCCCAGCTCCAAGAATACCTAGGCCAGTTCAGTATACCTGGTCCACTTCCACAGGGTCCCTGGGAGTTCAACATTCTCCCAAATATCCTTAATCGCGGTGATCAGCCCATTTATAATGGCCTCATTTTGGATCTGTGCTCCATATCTCTGAGCACTCTGGATCCACTGTTGGATAGAGGGATGCATCGTAGTAGCGCTCAGCTGCACCATCTCCTTGGGCATAACATGGAGGTTATCTATGCCATCATCCCACAGTGACAGGAGCCACACAGCTACCGTTTCCCCTGCCCGCTGATGCACTAGGGTTGCCAGCTCTCTTAGTTGGTTGGGCATTTACGGGATATAAGTAACCTGCTGCCGGACAGAACAGAAGAGGCCACTTCATCACAACATGACCGGTAGGAGGTACAGAGATGAGAGAGAGCTAGTTGGGCTCCCACGGGTGGCAGCTGAAGCAACAGAAACATCTCAGCAGCCAGGGGGTCCACCTGAGAAGGGTGGGTTCTAAACCTCCAGTTGGGCTTCTCAGCCTACAGCAACACAGCTGGGGGTAAAACAGCACCCAGCTGTGAAAAGCAGAAAGCTGCCAGGGTTAGTCAGCTAGAAAGAGACAGCGACAGAGACACTTCTTAAAGGGACCGTGCACGAAAATACATTGGCACCCATGTACTCTGGGCTCTAGCAGAGAGAAGGCAGAGTGGATTAGCTGAAGGTCAAGATAGGAAAAAATTCCCAGACAGTGCAACAAAATGAAAAAAGACTGAAAAAAAATAAAGAGGTTTTAAGAGAGCTGCAGGACAACATGAAATGTAATAATATCCACATCGTAGGAATACCAGAAGGAGAAGAAAAACAGCAAGAGATAGAAAACCTGTTTAAAAAACCAAGGACAGAAAAATTCCTTAACTTGAGGGGAGAAAAAGTCACACAAATGCAAGAAGCACAGAGGGTTCCAATGAAGATGAACCCAAACAGGTCCACTCCAAGACATATCATAATTAAAATGGAAAATTTCAAAGACAAAGAGAAAATCCTAAAAGCAGCCAGAGAGAAATAACTAATAATATACAAGGGGGCTCCAATAACATTATCAGATGATTTCTCAACAGTAACCCTACAGGCCAGAAGGGAATGGCAAAAAATATTCCAAGCAATGAAAAACAAAGACCTGCAACCAAGACTACTCTACCTAGCAAGGTTCTCATTCAAAATAGAGGTGAAATAAGGAGTTTCCCAGACAAAAGAAAGCTAAAAGAAAACATCTCCACCAAGCCAGCATTGCAAGAGATGCTAAAGGGTCTGATTTAAGAAGACAAAGAAACAGAGAGACAGAAACACAGGTATAAAGGGGAAAAAAATTACAATGAATAAGTACCTATCAACAATAACCTTAAGTGAAAATGGATTAAATACACCAATCAAAAGACATAGGTATTTGATGGATAGGAACCATCTTTAACTTATGAATGCTTTAAAATAATCTTGTTATAAGTAGGTCTTACTACATAATGTATAGTTTTGTTGTATATGAATTACTGTAGGTTAAGTTTTCTTAGATTGGAATTATTTTCAAAGTTGTGGAAATCAAGTTACTTGCAATAACTTAGAAAAATCTAATGCATTTAAGGGAAAAAAAGCAAGAAAATGTGGATGCATATTACATAGAATACTAGCTATCTTTCTTATTCACTGTTACAAAACGTATACTTATTTGTGGGTACATAATATAGATGTTTTTAGCAATTTATGTTTTAAGTATCAACCAACTGGTAGTTGGTTTATTGAGAAATTAGTCAATCTTTAGGTTAGAAAAGATGCCAAGACTGAAGACTAATTTGGGACAAAAGTTAACAACTACTAAACTACATGATTCATGTACATAGGCAATATATATTCTCATATTAACATTTTAATTAAATGAAATTCCTTTCAAACAGATACTGGACATAGACATTTCTAGCAATGAAGGCCCCCAACCTGGGGCTGCTTGGGAAAATGTATTAATGCTGTAGTAAACTTCATTATTCGAATGTGAACATATCGAATTTCTACCTCAAGAGACTCTTAAATAGTTCAGTGGTTAGTTTAGGAACACATAGGAGGTCAAACACAAGTTCAAAAAATAACTAGAATACTATTCTACAAAGTTATTTAAATCCTAGGGTGTTTTTTTTTTTAACCTCAAATTAGTAGATATCACAACTTCTACTCTGTAGGGACCAGCTGAGCTCTGCAAGTGCCATTATTTCTGAAGGCTTCAACTGGTGAAACATGTGTAGAGGAAAAACAGGGTATTGAAGAAAATGGGACCTCTGCAATGGGAAAAAAAAATCAATCTACTATCTAGGATGTAAAACTCCAAAAAGATTAAGTTGTAGTTCCAGTAGCTTAAAATAAAGTTGAGTTGTACTATTGGAGGGGGTGGGATCTGACTCAAAAACCAAAGTCATTTTTTACTGTGAGTTTGACACGGTCTCTAGGACAGCTTTTACAAAAGTGAGTTCGTCAATGAGCCATTTTTGTGATATATTTTACAAAAACAGCATTCCAGAGTAAAATAAGTTTTAAAGGAAAAAAACGAAAAAGAAAAATGCTTAATTTACTACAATATATCTAAAATATATTATAGTAAATATATCATTTACCATGTAACAATTATTTAAGCTATTGACATATTTAAAATCTTCAAAGGACTTGAGTCTTAAAACTATTGTACATCATTTCGGGAACATTCTTTCTGAAGAAAATTTGTTCTTTGTTCTTTTTAATTACTCAATGGAAACTCTGTAAATGGTGCTGACATTTATCTATTCCCAGTCAGGGCACATACAGTTGCAGGCCAGGTCTCCAGCCAGTTCCCAGCTCGAGGCATGAGAAAGACAACCATACATTGATATTTCTCTTTCTTTCTTCCTCCCTCCTTCCCCTCTCTCTAAAAATAATGAATAAAATCTTAAAAAAAAACAAACAAAACAAGACACCAGTACCTAAAACTTTCTTCTAAATTATTGTCCATGGTGTTGCAAATATAGCTACATAACTAAACATAGTGATTCTAGTTAAAAGATGGTGTGATTTAAAAGAATATCTATCTTAAAAATCTAGTTGTATTTATAAATAAATTATATTGCCTGAAAAAGGGACAAGTGCTGACCAGGAGGCATAGATCCCTCTCAGACCCTTTCCCCACATACAGCACCACAGCCTGGTAAACTGGGTTGCCCCACACTGATGAATACCCACGGCTCTGCCCCTTACAACTAACAGGGACAATAGCTCTACCTTAAAAATGGCACACTGGAGCCTGTCAGGATGCAGCGTCTGAGAAATCTGACTCAAAAAAGGGCACAAACCAAGGTCCCAGTGGCCAAAGCAACAAAGAAATAGCCAACCTGACAGATGAACAGATTGCCAGTCTGACAGAGGCACAGTTTATTTTTTTAAGATTTTATTTTATTATTTTTAGAGAGAGGGGAAGGGAGGGAGGAAGAAAGAAAGAGAAACATCAATGTACAGTTGTCTTTCTCATGCCTCGAGCTGGGACCTGGTTGGAGACCCGGCCTGCAACCCAGGCATGTGCCTTGATTGGGAATCAAACCAGTGACCCTTTGGGTCACATGCCAATGATCGATTCACGGAGCCACACCAGCTAGGGCCGATGCACAGTTTAAAATGCTGGTTATAAAGATGTTCACAGACTTGGCAGATATGCTTCAGTACAGTAAACACATAAGGGAAAAAGTGATGGCTAGGCCAAGTGAAACAAAGGGAAATACACAGAAATCCAATGCAAAGGGAAGGAAAACGGGGTTCAAATCAATGATTTGGAACATAAGGAAGAAATAAACAGCCAATCAGCACAGAAAGTGGAAACAACAATTGAAAAAAAAAAAAAAAGCAACCCACGAGTAGAGGCTTAGGAACCTCTGGGACAACTTTAAATGTGCCAACTTCTGAATCATAGGAATGCCAGAAGGAGAAGAGGAAAGGCAAGAAATTGAAAACTTGTGTGAAAAAAGAATAAAGGAAAACTTTCCAAATTTGGTGAAGGAAATAGACATACAACCCAGAAAGCCCAGAGAGTCCCAAACAAGCTAGATCCAAATCAAACTGCAAAAGGCACATCATAATTTAAATGCCAAAGATTAAAGATGAACAGGGAATTTTAAAAGCAGCAAGAGAAAAGAAGGGAGTTACCTACAAAGGAGTTCCTATAAGATTATTAGTTGATTTCTCAAAAGAAACTTTGCAGGCAAGAAGGGTCTGGCAAGAAATATTCAAAGTGTTGAAAAGCAAGGACCTAGAACCAGGATTACTCTATCCAGCAAAGCTATCATGTAGCATGGAAGGGCAGATAAAGTGCTTCCCAGACAAGGTAAAGCTAAAGGAGTTCATCATCACCAAGCCCTGATTATAGGAAATGTTAAAGAAACTTATTTAAGAAAGAGCAGATCAAAACTATGAACATTAAAATGACAGCAAACTCACAACTATCGGCAACAGAACCCGAAAAAGGAAAAACAAAAAGGAAAACAAAAACAAACCAAGCAAACAACCAGAATAGGACCAGAAATATAGGTCTGGGGATCATTGGGAGGGTTATCAACTGGGAGAGGGAAGAGGGCAAAAATGGGGAAATGGTGCAGGGATTAGGAAACATAGTTCGGGGGTACAAGATACACAGGAGGAAGATAAGAATAATAGAGGAAATGGTGAAATCAGAGAATTTAGATGAACAACCCATGGGCATGAACTAAGGTTGGTGAGACTGTAAGAGGGACTTTTGCCCTTTACTTTCTTAAGCTGGGGCATAGGTGCAGTCAACATTTCCCTATAGTAAGTGTCACCGTTTGAATGAAAAACCACCTGGTACTAGGTGTCACCTCAAAAAGCTGGCAGGCTACCCCAGACAAGCCTTCATATGATGGCAGAAGTTTATATATAGCCAACATGTCTATATTACTTGCATATCTCCACATAGCAAACTACATTGCATTTAATGGCTTAAGACAATCTTCCTGTTCATGACTCTACAGGTCAGGAATTTTGGGCAGTCAGGAATTTCACTGGGGAAAGCTTGTCCTTGTTGCACATGGTGTTGGCTGGAGAGGTTCACCGAGGGCTGGTGGCCTCACGTGGTTGGTGCCTGGGTACTGGCGGTCAGTGGGACACATCAGTTTTCTTCCGTGTGGCCTCTTCCCTCCAGGGCTACACTGTCCAATATGCTAAGTACTATCCACATGAGGCTATTTATATAAAAAATTATATTATTGAAAAAAATTTAAATTAGAAATTTAGTTTCTAAGCCACATTTCAAGTTCTCGATAGGTGGCTGAGACATCAGACACTCTTGAGCATTTCCATCATGGCAGGTATTTCTGTTGGGAAGCACTGCTCTCAGGATCATCCCTTCTCCTGGCCTCTCTGCAGCAACATGACCTGGACCTCTTTTCATGGTGCCTGACTTCTCTCTGACAGCAGGGCCACGGGGCCGCAGGACCTGGCCTTGGATTTTCCTGACACCACTTCTACATTCTATTGGTCAAAGCAATTCATAAAACAACACCAATTCAAGAGGTGGGAAATAGACTCCACAGCAAAGAGCAGAAACATACTGTAAAGGATGCAGAAACAGAGAGGTAGGGTTCACGGAGAGCTATTTTTCACAATCTCCCGTCATCAACTTCACCCGTGAGTCCTTTGTAGGGAGGGAGCCGCACACCTGTCAGAGCCGGCCTCCTCTCCTGGCTCACCGTCTTGCATTACATGCACTGTTCCTTTCCTAGCAGCCACAGTCCCTCTAACCTCTGCCTCTACATCCCCTCCCCCTTACCATTGTAAGGTAACACGACGCTGTAAGGTAAAAACTGCTTAAATCCAGTCAAACTCGATGGTCATGCCCGTGCTCACACGCTGGAATGTTCATCCCTCGCGTTTTGTCACATTTGCTTTGCAAGATCAAAACTGAAGTGATCTGATGCGAACTCCCATAGATGCCTACAACCAACTACCTCTACCCACCTACCCGCAACTTTACGATACGCTCAGCCTGTCCCCTTAATCTCAATACATGAACTGTTCCTGCGTCCACTCCCTCCTTGGGAATAGACCATGTCCCTCCTCACTTCGGCAATTCTTCCTCCGTTCTCCCTCAGGGAAATGAGTATCTTGGACTCAAACACAGTAATTCCAGCAATATGTCCCATGAAAATGCAACGCGTAGGGCCTAAGAAAGGGAAGGTGCTCCATCGCACCTGCGCGGTGACGCGGGGAGCTGAAGCGACAACAGCGCGAGGAGACAGCGAAATGACCCAGACAAAAATGAGCAAATGCTCAAAGGAAAACAGCCAACAATGACACCTAACGCCTCTCACCCAGCTTCTCACTATCGTTTAGCCCTCAGAGGAGCGGTGTCACTGCGCCCTACAACTGAGGGTAAACGCAAGGGCCACCATCAACCCCCACACCGCTCTCTTCTACCATGCTTTCGCGGACAACTCAAAGGGGGAAAAAACTCAAGAAAAACAGCAGACAAGAGATCAAAAACAGGAAAACCAAACAAAACAAAACAAAAAGCAGGGAAGCGCAGGCGTGTGGGCGGAAGCGGTCTAGCGAGTTTCGCGCTCCGTTGCTTTCAAAGCCTCAACTCACGCGGGGAACTGAGAGAGAACGAAACTTCCCAGTGCCTAGAGAGGCTCCAGCGTAGCGAGGAGGCGGGGCGAAAGGCAGCTTCCGGTTCCGGGTGCAAAGGCCCCCCACGTGTTCCGACCCGCCAGGCCCCGCGCGGCTCGGATTCAGTGGCTCGCCGCCGGTTTGGGAGTAGGTGGCAGAGAAGCCGGGGAGGGACAGCAGCGGCTGCAGCTGTCGGAACCGTGAGTGCTGGTGAGCTGGGCAGGGCCGGGTCGGGCCAAGTTGGGCGCGCAGAGCGGGGAAGAGGGAAAGGGGTCGGAGACCCCGCCCCCCGGAGCCTGGGGAGCTCGTACAGTCCTGGCGAAAGGGCGGCGGCAGCGTTGTGAGAGGGGTCCCGGACGTTGCGCCCTCTCTCTCTCGTCTTGGTGGCCGGAGCTGGGGTGTCCGGGGACGCGGGTGGCTTTCCGGGCGGCTTTTTTCCAGCCTCCGCCCTCCGCCCCTCCTGAGGCCTGTAGAAGAGCAGTTCGTCCGTACCTCCCTGTTTTTCCGCGCCGGCTGCCCCCCTGGGATCGAGAGAGAAGTGATCCGGACCCATTTCCCCCAGCGTTTTCTCACTCCGCCTCTCAGATTGCTCACCCATCGTCCTTCATTCTCCCTGTCCGAACGAGCCCCATCTCTCCGCCAGTTACCTACCCCTCGCTAGACGCTCCTGCAGAAACACCTCCCCGATCGTGTAGGCCTTGCCTTGAAGACAGTCTGGCTGGTGGCCTTTCACTGCCACCGGGACAGACCCCGAGCCTCCTTTCAACCAGTGGCTGCTGTATTCTCTTGCATCTCTCCGGCCCCAACGCCGTGCCTCCAGCGTTGGCACTTCTTCCGGTCACTAGTTAGCCTCCGCGGGAGTGTGCGGGCCCTGCCTTCTGTCGCCTTTGACTGCAGGCTGGTTAGTTCGCAGGCTGTGGACATGCTGTGTTCTCTCACTGCGCTGTCAGTGCAGTTTCTGTTTTTCTGGGCATTGAATGTTCGTGCCTCCCTGGGGTTCCGATGACCATGTCTGCCTTGGTTCCTGCACTGACTTTCCCAGGGTTGGGCTCCTGGCCTTAGCGATTTTTCCAGGCCTGGGTCCTGAAGCAGTGCCACACCAGGCTCTGCTGGGAGGCTGGGCTTAGACCTGTTGCTTCTTCTCTGCACACTCTGCAGGTGACACCCAGAGCAGCCTCACTTAGCTGCAAGGAATGCAAGTGGAGACCCTCACCTCCTCCCCACTTCTCTTCTAAGCCACCCTGCGAGTGAGCTACTTCAGAACCGTTGTGGGGTACACACAGGAGGCCTGTGGTCGGCAAGTGTGATAACAGAGCTGTTGGGATTTGTGGCCCTTCCCTTGAGTAACTTGCTGCTCTTACTAGGTCACCTAAGCGGGTGTCAGGTTTGGAGCAAGGGAGGGAATTTTCTTTCAGGACCAAACGTCAGGAATTCATAACCTTTCCCCCTTTCTCCTCCAGCTTCACCCCTTTTGTTCTCATTCTGTGTACTGTATGGCAGCAGTCGTTTCAAGGGTCCAACAAGGTTTACTGTCATGTAGGGGCATTACAGGTTATACAGGTGAGGTCAGTTACGGGTTTACAGCATGTTTTTCCCACTTGGCACAGGCATAAAACATAACAGTTCTCAGACTCCACTTTGCAAATCCTCCTTTGAATTTGGCCTACACGGAAAAAGATGGATCCTTTCTCCTGGAACCTCAGGCTTACTGCCTTTGCTTTAGACCCTGGAGCTCAAACTTACACGCCCTAAGCACCTGAGGGCTTGTTGAATACCGATAGTTGAGCTCATCCCTTTGGCTTCTGATAAGATATCTGGGCTGGATCTTGATAGTTTGGGTTCTAACGAGTTTTACCTGCTGGGGCTGCTGGTCTGGGTTTCTCTCGATGAGAACCACTGCCTTTGGCCAGACTTCATTACCTAAACCTTGCAGTGGTCTACCTGTGGTGAGTACTTCTATGCTGGAAACTAGTAATACGATCTTGTGTGGGTAATTTAATCACTTAGATCTGAATTCTTTCATTTGTAGAATAAAGTGTACCTAAAAAAAAAAAAAAATCCAAGCGCTCACATTATCTTATGCCAAATCGAAGATGAAATATTGATGTCTTTCCCTTGATTTTCTTCTTCTAATTTTTTTTTTTGTAAGATTTTATTTAAGGCCCTGGCTGGTGGCAGAGTGGATAAGGTGCTGGCCTGCGAGCCCAAAGGTCGCTGGTTCGATTCCCCAGCCAGGGCACATAACCAGGTTGCAAGCCAGGTCTCCAGCCAGGTCCGTAGCTGGAGGTAGGTGAAAAGCAACCATACATTGATATCTGTCCCTCTCTGCTTTTGTCCCTTCCCCTTTCTCTAAAAATAATAAATAAATGAATTTTTAAAAATTGTCAATACTTAAAAAAAAAAAAGACTTTATTATTTCCAGAGAGAGGGAGAGAAGCATCAATGTATTGTTGCCTTTCACCTACCTCCAGCTGCAGACCTGGCTGGAGACCTGGTTATGTGCCCTGGCTGGGGAATCGAACCAGCGACCTTTGGGGTCGCTGGCCAGCGCCTTATCCACTGTGCCACCAGCCAGGACTGTAATTTCCTTGCTTTCCTTGTTTTTATTTTTTGGTCATATAGCTTACATTCATATACTAGTTTTTTGCCATGAGTTTATAGTATGTAAAGTCCTTGCTATATTTTAACTACGTATTACTTTTTTTATATAAGGTCAGGGCCTGTGCTATTTTCATCTTTCTCTGCCTAGCACCTTGAATTATGTGGGACTCAAAATTGATGCTCAGTAGATATTTGGAATGAACAAACTCCATCCCCGGCCTTCCTGCCCCCTTCAACAAATTTTTTCCCGCTAAACCTATGCCGCATGGCAATGCCACCTCATTGCCCCAGAAGATTAGAATAAATGCTGATGCCAAATGCTGTAACTGTTCCTGGCATCCACTGATTCTGAATTCAGTTTCTGTATCCAAGTTGGAAGAGAAATAGCTTAATTAACACATGTTTATTGAGCACCTTTTCTACCAAGTGTTAGGCACTGGAAACAGGAATGAATAAGGAGATCCTTGCCTTAGGGGCAGGGCTCATAATGGGAGCTAAGGATGCTAAACAGTGTCCAAAGCAAGAAGGGTATCCTTGGACTGTTGCTTTGGACCATGGCTTAGTCCACAGTGGAAAGCTGATACTTCGCAGAGTCCTCGGATCCAACCAGCGTGGGTTCTAGCCTTTATCATCTTCTAGGCAAAGCCAGAGGAAGTCATCTAGATTCCAAGCAAGGAGTATCCTGACTAGAATATTAATTACAGAATAGTCAGGCTGTATTTATAATAAATACCCTGTTGTTGTTGTGTTTTAATTAAGTAATGGTTCCTCTGTGTGATTGGCATTGACCACGTTCATGGTAGTAATGCTGCTAGTTTAACTCTGGCTGCCAAGTGAAAGTGACTGCAGTCATCCAGAGGGGATGGGTTTGATGAGGTTGGGTTGTTTTAACCTGGGGCATACAGATGCCTGCTTTACGTAGACCATTAACCAACTCTGGGTACTAACCCCTACTTAAGGTTAAAAAGTCTACCTTCGTAGTGGAGATTAACCAATAAAATCGTGATGGCCATGTATTTAATTCTAGGCTCTTAAAATCTGTATTTGGCCTGTAGCCTGCCTCAACTATGAAATGAAACCTTCCCACCATCTTAGGCTAATATCTCAGGGCCCAAGTATTCAGTAAAAAACCCATATATTCTTGTTTCTTTTGTTTGTTTGTTTAAAGATTTTATTTCATTATTTTTAGAAAGAGGGGAAGGGAGAGAGACAGGGAGAGAAACATCAACGTATGGTTGCTTTTCACCTGCCTCCAGCCACAGACCTGACTGGAGACCTGGCTTGCAACCTAGTAATGTGCCCTGACTGGGAATCGAACCTGCGACCTTTGGGTTTGCAGGCCGGCGCCAATCCATTGTGCTACCAGCCAGGGCTTATTCTTGTTTCTTTAAACATGCCTCTTTTATCACCTCGAGAAGCTGGACGGTTTCTCAAAAGCTGATCCAGCTCTATGTCTTTAGGGTGAGAATCATTCCTGTTTTACAGATCAGTTGATGTGACTTGTCCAAGGTGACGCACCATTAGGAACGAAGGATGCAGGTCATCTACAAAGACAAGGCTATCAACTGTTCAGTCTCCTGGGCCTTTGTTACCTAGAGAAAACATTTTCAGAATGACCCTGGCTGGTAGCACAGTGGATAAGGGTGCCAGCCTACGAACCCAAAGGTCACTGGTTCGTTTCCTTGTCAGGGCACATAACCAGGTTGCAAGCCAGGTCCACAGCTGGAGGCCCGTGAAAGACAACCATACATTGATCTCTCTCTCTCTCTCTTCCCCTCTCTCTACAAATAATAAATAAAATCTTTTTTTTTTTAAAGAAGGAATTGTTACAATTTTATTGCTCTATATTTTACATTTTTCATGTTTGCATTTACACTCAGTGACATATTTATACCTGTTTTATACTTTGATCCTAACCACAAAGCACACAGTGTCAATGTGGAAGATATTTATAACTTAGCCTCCCCCGACTGCTATACCACCACCGCTGCTCATTCGGCCTCTTTATTCTTCCTGTCTTCCCCTTCTCTCTACCTTAGTCTGTTTCTTTGAAACCTGTAATAAGCTTTGGGCCGCTTGTCCCCATGCTACTCAGATAGTTCATGTTGAATCTAATAAAGGAGAAGTAGTTTTAAATGGCCAAAAAAACTTTAAAATTATATTTTATTGATTATGCTGTCACAGTTGTCCCAATTTTTCCCCCTTTGTCCCCTCCACCCAGCACCTCCCATTCCCTCAGACCATCCCCACATGCCGGTGAGTCATGTGTGTAAGTTCTTTGGCTACTCCATTTCCTGTACTGTACTTTACATCCCAGTGGCTGTGCTTAACTATCTGTTAGTACTTAATCTGCTCACCTCTTCACCCATCCTCCACACCCTGCTCCCATCTGGCAACCATGATTCTGTCTTTGTTCTTGTTTGCTTAGTTTATTTATTTTTTATATTCAATTATTTACTGATATGTATGAGTATATATTGCCATTTTATTTTTAAATGATAGCTTTGCTGGGTAGAGCAATCTTGGCTGTAGATTCCTGCTTTTCATGATTTTGAATATTTCTTGCCAGTCCCTTCTAGGTTACAAAGTTTCTTTTGAGAAATCAGTTCCAAGACTTTATGGGAACTCCCCTGTCGTAACTAACTTCTTTTCTCTTGCTGCTTTTAAGATTCTCTCTTGATCTTTCATCTTTGGCACTTGAATTATGATGTGTCTTGGTGTGTCCCTCTTTGTGTCCAACTTGTTTGGGAGTTTCTGTGCTTCCTGGGCTTGCACATCTATTTTCTTCCCCAAATAAGAAAGTTTTATTTTTTCAAAGTAGATTTCCAATTTTTGCTCTTTCTCTTCTTCTTCGGGCATCCCTGTGAACCCCTATGACATGAATGTTGGACCTCTTGAAGTTGTCCCAGAGGCCGCTTACACTATCCTCATTTTGGGGGGATTCTTATCTTTTTGTTCTGATTGGTTTTTTTTTTTTTTTTTTTACTTCCATATGTTCCATATTATGGATTTGATTCTCAACTTCACCTACTCTTTGTTGTTTCCTTGTAAATTGTTTTTGCATTTTTCAATTAGTGTATTCTTTGTTTCCAACTGGATCTTTTTTATGCTGTTGAAGTCCGTACTAAGTTCCTTGAACATTCTTATAGCCGGTGGTTTGAACTCTGCATTGGATAGATTATCTCCATTTTGTTTAGTTCTTTTTCTGGAGTTTTTATGTTCTTTCATTTGGGCCATGTTTCTTTGCCTCCTCGTTTCGGCAGCCTCCCTGTGTTTGTTTCTATGTATTAGGTAGAGCTGCTATGACTGCATGTTTTGGAAGTGTGGCCTAATGTAGTAGGTGTCTTGTAGGCTCCAGTGGCGCAGCCTCTCCGGTCACTCCAGCTGGGTACTCCAGTTCCTTCCATGTGGGCTGAGTACACCCTCCTGTCGTAGTTGAGTCTTGGTTGCTGTAGGCAAGTCAATGGGAGGGATTTACCCAGGCCAGTCAGCTGCAGGGACTGGCTGTGACCACTTGACCACCAGCCTCCACCCTCCATGGAGGATCGGCTGTGCAATGCAAGGGCAGGTGGTGGTGCTCCAATGTATCTGTAGCTGGGTGCACAGGCTCTGGGTTTTCCTGGGTGGTGCAGGCCAAAGTCAGCCCCACCCTGCATGACTATAAAGCAATCTAACTTGAATGCTACTCGTGCTTGGCTTGGGGATTCCCAGGCAAAACCAATCCGAATCTAGACTGGCTGCTGCTTGTGGCACCCCTGGGTTCTCCTTTCCAAGAGGTTGGGGACTGGGGGCTCACTGAGTCTGGCTGTTGCTTGTTTGAGAGTATTTAGGAACTTGTGAAGCATGAGCCAACTAGCCATTCATATGAAAAAGTCATGTTACACAGCTTGGGTAGGCATCAGTTGAGTGAGACAGTCTCTGGGGGTCTCCAGGGCAGGGCTAACAGTGTTAGCCAGGTAGATTGGAGTCTCAGATATGGCACTCACCTGCCTGTTCTGTGGTTCTGCCTGCCTTTCTGTCTGGAAGAAAGCTGTCCCCTACCTCTTCCCTTGATGCCAGACACTTCACTTCCTCCCTTTGTGCCACTGGTTCCTTTTAAGCTGCTACTCCTCGTGCTGGAGTTCAAAGGGAGTGAGTCTGAGGACGTTCATGTGTGGGTCCTTTAAGAGAAACTGCTTGGGACTCGGAAGTTTCTTCCACCAACTCAATTCCTGCTGGTTTTGCAGCCAGAAGTTATGGGTGGATATTTACCTCCTTGGCACTGGAACCCTGGACTTGGGGGCCTGGTGTGGGGCTGAGACTCCTTGCTCCCAAGATACCTCTCAAGTTTTTATGCACCACTTATGGATGTGAGACTAGCCCATTCCCAGTCTCCACCCCTCCTACCAGTGTGGATGGATGTAGTTTCTTTAATTCCGTAGTTATCAGACTTCCATTGAACTCGGTTTCTGGCAGTTCTGAGTGATGGTGGTTCTGTAGTTCAGTTGTAACTTTCATGTAGTTGTACCAGCAGGCAAGCCATGTTTACGTATGCTGCCATCTTGACTGTAAGTTCAAACACTTTTTTTTAAGAGATTTTATCTATTTTTTGAGAGAGGGGAAGAGAGGAAAAAGAGAGGGAGAGAAACATCAATGTATGGGTGCCTCTCGCACACCCACAATGCAGGGGACCTGGCCCGAAACCCAGGCCTGTGCCCAGACTGGGAATTGACCTGGCATCTCTGGTTTGCAGGCCGGGGCTCAATCCACTGAGCCACACCAGCCAGGGCCAAAAATACTTTTTAAAAATAGTTATTAAACATAGCTTATGTTTATGGATACTTATGATGTGTTTGAAATACAAAGCTCAGTGAATGCATTCCCTTTTATTTCTTTCTTTGCCTTCTGAGTTGCTTTTTCAAGGGACTCCTTGGGTTTGCTAACTATACTTGCCCCAGATTGCCTCCTCCCAGTACAGGGAGGGGAGGGGTCTACAATACTGATCAGGAGAATCTTGCTAATATGGTTTGGCAAGATTTCATGTATCCATGCCTGTTAAGTTGATGTAAATCCTGTTTTAAGTGTCTGCCCTTGGAAAAGGATCTTAATCCTGGCATGCAGGGGCCTTCAAAGCAAGGGCTCTCGTTCTGGGTTAGCACTTTACTTTTGATATAACAGGAAGCAGACTGAAATTGTTCCTGTACATTTTCATTGTTTTTGTAATTATGATGGAATAATGGACTATTTGCTCGTTTAACTTTTAAATCTTGCCTTCTTTACAAAACAATTGAAAGCAAATTGAGAAAAAGAACATATTGAGCATCTATCAGCCCTATGTCAGGGTCTGGGCTGAGTGACTCTCTGTGTTACTTCATTTCCTCCGAAGAACAACCGTGAGAGGGGGTAGGTGCCATGTTTTGAGGATGAGATTGAGACGTAGGGAATGTCAGTCACATGGCTAATACGAGATGAGAGGGATCCAACCTAGGGCTCTGAAGCCCCTAGCCACTATGTGGAAGACATAGTGAGCATTTGTGTTTAGGACAATTAACATAACAACAGAATCTGTCCAGTAGAAGAGTCACACTGGAATAATCTTGGGTTTTAAGGAGCAGTATAGCATTGGAAAGGGGCAGTTAACATTTTTTTTTTTTTTCAATGTGTGGTTGCGTTTCACCTGCCTTCAGTCACAAACCTGACTGGAGACCTGGTTTGCAACCTGGTTATGTGCCCTGGCTGAGGAATCGAAGTTAGCATTTTTTATTAGTTGACTTCTATTCTAGAACAATGAGAGGAGCTGTTACAGTGACCCAGTGAACAGTCATATTCAGATTTCTAGGTTATGAGCCTGCATTAGTGTAAAATAGAAGAATGGAGACCGAAAGGGGTGGAGGTGTCTGCTAAATGTAACCATTCAAACCTTTCTGGTCACTCTTTTCTTCCGAAAATTATTTGTTACCAAATAGGTCACCATCTCTCCTTTAGATAATATATGACTACAAACCTTAATCATTTAGGCTCCAGAAAGGTCACCACAAGTAGTGACGGTTTTAAGGCAGAAAATCAGATGTCCTTTCATTGCCTTGCAGTTTTCATTCTTGTCCATGGAATTGAGTTAGGTCTTCACTGGTCTCTTAACACATTCGGATGAGAGGCAGAGACAGCTGGACCAAAGATTGGAGAAAGGTCTTACCTTTTTCACATCATTTCCCCAGTTCTTCCCCATACACCCTAGAAATACACACTCAGGAGACTAGATAATGGGGTCCCAGCTTGTGAAATACATTGTTTTAGAGTCTCTGGAACCAGGTCTCACGCTTCCTGACCTGGCTTCAATTCTGTGTTATCCTGTTGTTTGATTTTTATTTTACTTTATTACTATTTTTTAAAGATTTTATTTATTATTTTTCAGAGAGAGGGGAAAGGAGAGAGGGAGACAGACGTCAGTGTATGGTTGCCTTTCACCTGCCTGCAGCCACAGACCTGGCTGGAGACCTGGCTTGCAACCTGGTTATGTGCCCTGGCTGGAAATCGAATCAGCAACCTTTGGGTTCGCAGGCTGGCGCCTTATCCACTGTGCCACCAGCCAGGGCATATTGTTTGGTTTTTATCTGTTAATGTGGACCCCTTCCAAGGACAGACCTTGAATGGAAAGGTTTATTCAAAGAAGGGCCTGAACAGCAAATTTGCAAGACAGACTTGCAGTGTAAGTGCACCCCGTGAATTACAGAGTAAAACAGTGTCCATTTTCTGTCTCTAATGTTGATACCTGACATTTGCAAGCACGTTTCAGTGGTAAACTCTCACAGATCTCAGCTCACATGGGAGTTAAAGAGCAGTCATCTGCAGAGGGCTTGACTCTTTTCAAGGCCCTTGTGTATGTTGTCTTATAAAGCCCCAGAGCAGCTCCAGTTTCTCAGGGTTCTGGGTCCGGACCATTTGTCTTTGGGTACCTAATTCATTGCCCTTCCACAGCACCACCTGCCTCCAGTTCCTTCTCTCCTGCCTCTCTTCATTCTGCTGCTGCTTTGCCTTCATCTCATTTTCCAAGGCTGCCAAAGTAAACACACACAAGCATTGGAAATCTCAGTTCATGATTCTGAAGAGCATTTAAAAAGAGCAGTTTTCATGTGGCGCTGTGATATTTTTTCCTTTTAGAAAGCAAAGCCCTGTGAGAGCAGACCCTTCAGTTAGTCCATAGTACGTAGGGTCTTGTAGCTGGTGCAACATGAAAAGAGTGAGTGTTCCTAGTCTGCCTCACTGGACGTGGGTTCTCAGACTTAAGATAACAGAGGCCCCTTCGTTAAACTGATATACCCTGTATCAGTTCCACCTTCTCCCCCTGCCTCGTAAGATTTGCAGTGGGACAGGGATCGGAAGCTTTGTCTGGATAAATCATCATCATTGTAGTTACATTAAATTACTGGCTGGCTGGTTTTGTGCTTATTAAAGTTGATTGAAGTCCTCAAAGGAAAAGGATTTCTTTTTCCCAAATGCGTGGTTTTGTGTGCCTTAATTGGGATTATCCCAGGGCAACCTGAAGTTTCCTTGTGATGACCTGTGGTTTCATCACGTTAGGAACCACTAAGAATATTGCAACCCAAGCACTAAATGGTTCTTGCATATTCTTTTGTCCAGTACATGGTTTGCTGGATAAATGAATGAGTAAGAATTAATAAGACATGGTAGTGTGTGAGTGCCTGTTGCATGACAGGCAGGCATTGAGCTGGGTGCTTTATGACCGTGTCCTTAGCTTTACAGTCTAGTGAGTTTTACAGCAAGATGAACAATTTTACTACACAGAAAAATAGATACATACATGTGCAGGCAGAGCAAGTGGCATCTTGAAGTCCCACTGAGGGCATAGAAGAGAGACTGAACACTTTATAACCTAGGGCTCTCAGAACTCCCAAAATAAAAATCTCATTGAAGATGGGCATGAAATTTTTAAAATTACAAAACACTTGAGAAAACAGATCACCATGAGGTAGAGAAAGCAGATTCAATATAATAGGAAACTAGCATGTGAATATCTAGAGATACGGAACCAAAACAGACTCTGAAAGTATAGAGTAAGCATTTTCAGGTAATGGGAAAATGAGCATGAGAATAATATACAAATAACAAAAATGAATAATAAGGTCATTGAAATTAAATTCATTTGATAGGCAGCAGCATATTGGACAAAGTTGTTAAAGAGAGTGGATTGAGTGGATTGATAGTGTGGAAGGTGAATCTGAGGCAATTCTGTTGAAATACAGAAACTAAAAAATGAAGAACTCCTCAGGTTACATGTGAAGGCTGCATCTTGGTCTGGAGGGGACCAGGCCAGGAAGAACAGTGGTAAAACTTGAACCAGTCATTCATTGAACATGTGAGCACCTGTTATGTGCCAGGGAAGTGTAGGAGCTAGGGACATCGGATTTTTCAAAGGATGCTGTTCCGGTGATGCCTTTTAGTAGGTCAATGGCTCAAGCAGGAAATTGGCAATGGAGGTGAGATAGATGAATTTGAAAGATGTTTAGAAAGTAAAATGAACAAGTTTGAATAGATAACAAAGAGAATGTAATGAAGAAAAACTGATTTTTTCCTTCAAAGTGGAGGTTTATTTATTTAAGTGCATGTATAGCTCTGTCCAGAAAGTATCCAGCCATGTAATATGAAAAATAGAAACATTTATTGAGGAACATACAAGAAAGGTTATACATAGGACAATGATGCTTCAGTCCCCTTCAAAGTAGGAACCTTGGGACCTCATGCAGTTCTCCCAAGCGCCATCAGCTGCCGCATAGTATTTTCCTGAATGTCATCAATGGTCTGAAACTTCTTCCCTTTCAAAGGTGATTTTAGTTTTGCAAAAAGGCCGAAGTCACAGGGCACCAAATCTGCATTGTAGGGCGCTGCGTCACCTGAGTGATTTGCTGTGTTGCCAAAAGACTGCACAAGGCGTGAAGCATGAGCAGGCTCATTGTTGGGATGAAGCTGCCGTCGCCCGTAACTGGCCTTCTGAATCATCTGAATAGTTTCCGTGGAGGAATGATTAAGCCTTACACAAAGTTTGATGCAGATTCGTTGCTCTATCAGTTGTTTTGAATGCAGTGGCCTCATAGTACACAGATTCACTCAATGGCATCTACCACCCCCACTGACTAGTATGGTGAAGTTGTCATTGTCCACGCATGTGCGTTCCAGTCCACTCTCCTTGCTGCCAGGTGAAATCCATGTTATGCATGTTGTTCTTGTTGTATTAACAACGGCTGGACTTTTTCCAGAGAGACCTCGTGTTGTGTACTTTGTTATAGGTATTGGAGATGGATGAAAAGCATTGCCTGTAAGCTCAAGGTGTCTCATAGGAAAGATAAAAAATGGCTATTTAATATGTAATATAGACATACCCAGGTTGCTTTAGAAGCAGAGATTTCTGACCATGTCTATCATTGGGGATGGGATCAAAGAAAACCTCAGAGGACCTGAAGCCTGAACTATGTCTTGAAAATAAATAAAGTCTTAACTGAATGAAAGGTAGAGTCAGAAGGAACAGCATGTTCAAAAGCCAGACAGCTTAGGACTTTGCTGTGCTTCGCATGCACACAAGCGTGAATGTGTTTGAAAGGACTGGAGAGGAGGGCAAAGGAAATAAGATGAGGATCAACCTAATTATGTCACTTAGAAGTTTGCATTTCGCTTACAAGACAGAAGTGCTCAAAGGTCTTAAATAGGGACCAGGTTTGCCAAGAGTGCTCACTCTTGTGACTGGTAACTTGAATGAAACAAACTTGGAGGCAGGCAGCGGACACTTGGAGGCAGTTTCAGTAATCCAGGTGAGAGCTGGTAAGGACCTAACCTGCAAATCTGGGGATGAAGGCGAAGGGACCTATCAAAAAATAGGAACACACTATGCAGCATCAAGGCTGGGGTGTGAGTGTTGCAGAAGGAACAGCTTCATACAGGCAAGAGGGCCTAAAAAGACTTGCAGGGAGATCCTCAGTGCATTTGTTACAGCCTGTAGAGGGTGGGGGTGAAGAGTGAAAAATCAATTAAAGAGCTGCTTGTGAAGAGCTTCATGTGCCATGCCAAGGATTTTGGAACTGATCTTACACACAGTAAGAATTTATTTGTTAAATGTTGAGTGATACAATTGGAGCTATAATTTAGAAATATTAAAAAAAAGTTAACCATTGAGGTGCCATCACTCTTCTAGCCACATCACAGATAACGACACGTTTCATCTTCAGTAACCACTGGATGAATACCTGTTACCTCTATGCCGTAGATGGGGGAACAGGCGCAAGGAGAGGACGAGCTTGCTCGTGACCCAACTCCTAACGGTAGAGCCAGGACGCAAACCCTCAGCGGCCTGGCTCCAGGACGCTCGCTCTTTACACACCCAGGTGTTTCCCCCAGGGTGCACATCAGGGGCACACGTGGTATTTCTAAAGGTGCCTTTGCCTAGATCGATTGAACCAGAATATCCAGAAGAATGATGCCTGCGGCAGGTGTTTTGCAAACGCTCCCCAGGTAACGCTGCCAGGACCCAGTTAGGGAGGTGCGCTGTAGTCCGGCCGGGAAGGAGGGCCCACCATAAAGCAGTGCGTGGGAAAGGAGAGGGAAGGGGGAAACGTTCAGAGGCTTAAGAGGTAAAACGGGCCTTACGAGCTAGCACTGAGCAGTGGGGAGGATCAAAGTTGAATCCAAGGATTACAACGTCGAGTGTTAACAGGGATGATCGTTCAGCCAAAACTGGATTCCGCAAAGAGCAGAGGGTTTAGGAGTAAGAAGAATGAGCTCAGTTTTGAACACAGGTTGGAGTGCCTGTAGGCCTTCCAACCAAAGATGTCTTAACCCTTTCAGTACGACCTTTGGGATGTATATATCCCCGCGGTATTGAAAGGGTTAACAAGAGGACAGTTGCGTTTTGGGGTGCCTTGTGCCAGCCACTGTAAGTGGCTTTCCGCACTGTTGACTCATTCACTCCTCGCCTCCAATCTTGTGCTCCCATTTTATAGAAGCAGTAATGCTGGGTATGACCCAGTCCGGAATGAACTTTGATACGGCCTTCCCTATCTATTTCAGCCACATGGACGCATCTCTTCTGAGAATACATGCCCTAGTGTATAGGTAAATGTGTCTGTCACAGACCTTAGCACCACAGCTCTCGGCAGGTGGTTGTGAGTGTCCTTACGCCAGCCATTTTTCCTTCGGCTTCGAACGTCTTAGAAGTGGAAATGCTGTATTTTCCTAGGAGGTGTGACCCTTTCCTAGGAAGGGAGGTGGGGAGCGTACCTCCAGTTATCGGTCACCAGTTCCAAGTAGACCTGTTACAGCGTGTGGTTATGGAGATTAGGGGAAGGGATTTTGGTGGTTTGATGAAGTGTTACATGTACAAGATGATGATGACATTCAAAACCGCTGTACTGTGTAGAATTTCATGCTTACACTGTTTGTCTCTTCCTCTCTACCCAGGTCCCTTGGGAGAAGAAACTCCTCGAGGTGCCCAGGCTGAGACTGGAGGATGATGGCAGTGTGAGCTCTGGATGCTGCGAGACCAGTCCAGGCCAGGCGATGGCTGCAGCCTTGGAATCCACGGACCAGGATCTTTGGGAAGAAGAGGGGATTCTAACGGTGAAATTGGAAGATGATTTCACCTGTAGGCCAGAGTCTGTCTTACAGAGGGATGAGCCTGTGCTTGAGACCTCGCACCAGAACTTCCGGTGCTTTCGCTACCAGGAAGCCGCGAGCCCTCGCGAAGCTCTCATTCGACTCCGAGAACTTTGTCACCAGTGGCTGAGGCCAGAGAGGCGAACGAAGGAGCAGATCCTGGAGCTGCTCGTGCTGGAGCAGTTCCTCACTGTCCTGCCGGGAGAGCTGCAGAGCTGGGTGCGGGGCCAGCGGCCAGAGAGTGGCGAGGAGGCCGTGACGCTGGTGGAGGGTTTGCAGAAACAGCCCAGGAGACCAAGGCGGTGGGTGAGGAGGGGAGTCCTGATCTGTGTGATGTGGAGGGGTCTCTGCTGGAAGTACGGATTTGGGAGAAGGAAGGCTTCCAGGGCCCCATAAATCACCCCTTCAATCTAATTGGCTCTGCCCTTGGGTCATGCCTAGATCTTTACGCCCCATGGGGCAGAGGTGGTATCTGTGTGTGAGTGTGACTTTCTGGTTTTTTGAAACACCTGTCTGAGGACTATCTTAAGTGCCTTTGTCACTCCAGGGTCACATGGCTTTGTTTTTCCCTTTCGATGTTGAATCTCCGGTTCCTGGGTGAAGGAGACTTTTGCCACTTCCTCTCTAAATGGTCTCATAAACCTTCAGTTACAGATTCTTCACTCAGGACAAAAGACAGAGAAGCAAACCATTAGGATTGCTGTGCAGGTGGGACAGGTGCTGCAGGTGGGGTAGATGGAGCAGGTGGGGCAGGTGCTGCAGGTGGGGTAGATGGAGCAGGTGGGGCAGGTGCTGCAGGTGGGGTAGTGTGGCAGGTGCTGCAGGTGGGGTAGATGGAGCAAGTGGGGCAGGTGCTGCAGGTGGGGTAGATGGAACAAGGGGGGCAGGTGCTGCAGGTGGGATAGTGGAACAAGTGGGGCAGGTGCTGCAGGTGGGGTAGTGGAACAAGTGGACAGGTGCTGCAGGTGGGGTGGGTGGGACAGGTGGAGATGGCAAGGCTAGGTCCTCAGAGGCCCCGTTGATGGGGACATGGTGCAGGGATATGAGGAAGTTTCTGGCGTCCTTGATGTGTTCCGTGCGGACAACCTTCAACAGCTCCTCACTTGCCCCAGTGGAACTGGAGTTCCCCTCTTCATCCCGGGCCCTCTGGGAGTTTTTTCTGTTGGCAGCTTCTAAAATAAGCCCTGGTGACAACCAAGACTTTCCTCCCGACTCCATGGTGACTGGAAGTTGGAATTATTCCCAGGTGACTGTCCATGTTCAGGGCCAGGAGGTCCTATCAGAGGAGGCAGAACATCCAGGAGCAGAGCCTGAGTCGCCCGATGAGCTGCAGGGTCCTGCGCAGACCCCAAGCCCGGAGGAGTCCTGTGAGGAGACGGCTCAGAGTCCGGACCTGGCAGCCACAGCTACAGCGGAACTGAGCCTGTGCCGCGACCTGGAACCCCAGCCCCTGCAAGACAGCGGTGAAGCCTCGGCAGAAAGACTGGGAGGTGGGGGTGCTTCTCCTGTGTCAACAAGGCTGGGTAGATTGTAACAGGAATAGCGCACGGCACCCTTAGTGTCCAGAGGAGGCGGTACTAGCACGGTACCCTGTGAACAGGGCCGTGCTTGGAGAGCAGTGATGTTGGTTGCCCTCTCGGCATCTGCTCAGTGCTGTACGTAGTGGTGTTGGGGTGACTTGAGCTGCCCTTAGGCCACTTTCTTGATTCTCACCTTCCCACCAAAGGTGATGGGAGTGCTCAGCTATTGGCCAGTTGTAGGGGTTGCTGATCTCGGCCTTCTTTTCTTTGCAGAGGTTCCAGTGCCCCAGGAGCCGGACCTTCCTGAGGAGAGGAGCACTGGAAACCCGGAGGTGGCGGCCCTTCTGACCTCCTTGTCACAGGTGCTCCCTCACCTCCCACTGTCCACAGAGTCCATCAGCTGTGCACTCAGCGGGTCGGACAGGATTGTATTTCCACTCTCCTTTTGTCACTTTAAATTCTCAGCGTTTCCCTTGTCTGCAGGGGGTGGGGCAGTTAACATCTGATGAGATGGATTATAATAGTCTCAGCTCTGCGGCCTCCGGAGAGTTGTCACTGACCAGGGGGACTCACTGAATGGGATTTGTTTTGTAGCACACACTCCACTACAACTTTGAAGTTGCTTGGGACCAAAGTTAGGAGTAAACTTGGTAGTTATTTCTGAGGATGACTGGCTGCTGCAGAAACAGTTTCTGAGACTGCACACTGCCCTCCCGGGGACCAAAGTTGTGCAGGCTGCAGTGACGGGGAAGACTGACTGTAGGCAGAGCTGGAAGGGAAAGCTAAGCTGCGTGGCTGGAGGCAAAAAGAAGAGAACTTTTCCATGTTTTCAGACTGCAGTCTCACTGAATAAAATGTCTCATTTATGCTTTACAAGTGGTAAGGACAGTTAGAGAAGGTCAGGGGAAACGTACTAGAAAAGATAACTTTTTACAGAAACGTAGAAATGTTAAAGCATCAAAAAGGGAGTCGAAAGCCCTGGCTGGTGTCACAGTAGATAAGGCACCAGCCTGCGAACCCAAAGGTTGCTGATTCGATTCCCAGCCAGGACAACATAATCGGGGTGCAAGCCAGGTCTCCAGCCAGGTCCGTAGCTGGAAGCAGGTGAAAGGCAACCATACATTGTGTCTCTCTCCCTCTCTGCCTCTCTCCCTTCCCCTCTCTATAAAGGTAAAGAATAAAATCTTTAAAAAAAAAAAAAAAAAAAAAGATTGCTTTTAAGACTTTTTGTAACAAAACCCTCAAGGAAAAAGAACATAGTTCTGAGAGGAAGTGAGGCTGGTGGGAGCAGGAAAGGGCCACTGTAAAAGGACGAAGGTGGGAAGCAGTGACACAGGGAGAAACACAGATCTCCCGAGCGGGAGCACAGTATCCCCTTTGAGTTCCTTTTGTGTCCTGGACGGATTCCAGCCGTATCTGAGACCTTCATTCCAGGAGCAAAGCGTGAGGCCCAGTGGACGTCCTCACTGGATAATGGCATCCTCCTGCCGTTTCAGGGATTGGTAACCTTTAAGGATGTGGCAGTGTGCTTCTCCCAGGACCAGTGGAGTGATCTGGATCCAACGCAGAAAGAGTTCTATGGAGAATATGTCTTGGAAGAAGACTGTGGAATTGTGGTCTCCTTGTGTAAGGAATTTCAAACGTTTCTAGAATGTTGTGAGCACAGAAAGCTTTCTCCTGTTGGAAATTACGGGGGTCTTAGAAGGTAGACTGTAGGTACTAAGTGTCTCCAGCCTATCCCACCAAAGAGATTGAAGGATTAGCTGAGGAAAATGATATACTTCTAAGGTAAAGGGAAGGGAAAATGCTTAGAAAGTGCTTGGAAGCTTCTAATAAGAAAAGTTGTAGCTTTAGGATAGTTGAGGTCAGCATGAGTTTTTGAAACGATGAAAGTTGGAGGTAACCTGCTTATTTGAGTATGGGAAGAGGGGAAAGCTTTACAGTCGCATGATTGAGCTGCAGGTGGAAGGTGGAAGGTGTGCAGTGCTTGGTTGGAGGCGCTCGAAAGGACGGGACCAAAGGTTGGATCGACCAGTCTGGCTGATTCTGTTTTAGCATGGGCAGTTTAACCAATCATAACGCCCTGTCTCCCTCTCTCCAACAGCATTTCCAATCCCCAGGCTAGATGAGATCTCCCCTGTTAGAGAAGAGCCTTTGGTTCCAGATACCGTAGAGCCTCAAGAGCCAGAAATCCTGAGTTTTACCTACACAGGTGAGGAAAGACAAAGGGACTCTTCCTCCCTGAGCTACAGTACCGTTGGTCACTGCTGCTCCGTCCCTTGGGGGTACCCCTCTCAGTGGTTCCTAACCTGTCAGGCATTACTGCGGTTGCCCTCTAAATGTCAGGTTCTTCATCCTTTTCCTCCTCTTGCCCCTCCCGTCATTTGTTTGAGGTATATGTACTACAGCATGGTGAAAGGGGGGAAAATGGGACTTTTGGAAGTGTGGCTATACCATTTATTAAGCAGGTCACTTACACTCAAGATCCCGATCTCTGCATTTGTCAAATGAGGATGATAATCTATTTTCCACGCGAAGGCTTCTAATAGCTTGAGATAACAAAAGACACGTGCCTGGCCTGTCACCGTCATTCAGACGACTGATTATTTCCTTATTTCCCAACCTCTGCCAGTTAATGAAAAATGGACTTCCTGCTACGTGGTCTGGCCCTTCCAGGACCATTATAAAACCCCCACATTGTGTAGAAAGTGTCGTTACCTCTGTAATTTTCCCTTCTCTCACCCTCTCTCCAGGAGATAGGAGTGAAGATGAGGAAGAGTTTCTTGAACAGGAAGATCCAAGTTTGGAGGATCTACACACATCTGTTTTAGGAGATCTGGAAATCCACCAGACTCCAGATTGGGAAATAGTCTTTGAGGATGATCCAGGTAGACTTAATGAAAGAAGATTTGATACAAATATTTCACAACTTAGTCATTTAACTAATCTTCAGGAAACTACACCTTTTTACCCACTGTTAGGGAGACATCATGGCTGTTCTATATGTGGCAAAACGTTTACATGTAAGTCCCATCTTGTTAGACACCAGAGAACTCACACAGGAGAGAAACCCTATAAATGTATGGAGTGTGGAAAAAGTTACACGCGGAGCTCACATCTTGCCAGGCACCAAAAGGTTCATAAATTGGGTGCGTCTTATAAATGTCCCCTAAACCGGAAGAATTTGAATGAAACCGCCCCTCTAGCCCCGGCTGATAGAACTCCACCTGTTGAGAAGCCCTATAGATGTGATGATTGTGGCAAACACTTCCGCTGGACTTCGGACCTTGTGAGGCATCACAGGACGCACACGGGAGAAAAACCATTCTTCTGTAATATTTGTGGCAAAAGATTCAGCCAGAAATCTGTGCTAACGACACACCAAAGAATCCACCTTGGAGGCAAACCCTACATGTGCGGAGAGTGCGGGGAGGACTTCAGCGACCACAGGCGCTGCCTGGCGCACCAGAAGACGCACGTGGCCGATGAGCTCTATCTCTGTAGTGAGTGTGGGCGATGCTTCACCCACAGTGCTGCCTTTACCAAGCACCTGAGGGGACACACCTCAGTGAGGCCCTGTCGCTGTGACGAGTGTGGGAAAAGCTTCGGTCGAAGGGACCACCTTGTCAGGCACCAAAGAACACACACTGGTGAGAAGCCATTCACCTGCCCTACGTGTGGGAAGAGCTTCAGCAGGGGCTATCACTTAATCAGGCATCAGAGGATCCACTCAGAAAAGTCCTCCTAGCCAGGGGCCCACCCTAGGAGATCTTCGGTCAGCCCTGACCCAGGGATGGGCTGGGAGAAGACTCTGGTCATCCTAGGGGGACCTTTTCCAGGGAGTCTCCCTGACTTGCCCAGGTCGATGTAACCTCTTCTTGCAATTAGGAACCACCCCCATCCCAGGCAGAACCTCTCAACTTCTCCTTAAGGAGCTACGTTGCCTCACGTAAACCTGAGCTGAGGCCTCTCGACTGAGTGCTCCTGCCTCTACATCGCAGGTACGAAATAGGAGAATTAGAAGACTTAAGAGTTGTGGTTATTCTCTTTTCCCAAAAATAGGCTGTTAGCTATTCTAAAGACTACTCAGCAGCCTGAAGTTTAAAGTTGCCCAGAACAACCCTTTAGGTTTCAAATGTAAGGGACCAGCCTGTAGGACTCTCATTACTGGGCTCAGATCTTAAAGCACACAGCCCTGAACTCAAGGCTGGATATTTGCGTCCTGATTGCCACATACAAGATAACTACACATCTCACTGATTCACTTCCTCACCATGCACTTTCCTTGATACTGGGGAGAGTTGGGAGAAGTGTTCCATGGGTGAAAACCTCAAAGCTGCTTCACGTGGACCTTGTCAGGGGCTTCCCTTCCCTGTGGTCAGAGTCATGCCAGGTACTAGACACTGCTAGAAAGGAGGATCTAAGCAGAAGCCTCTTTCCTTGTGTGTGTTTTCTTTCCTGTTAGAATACTCATGCCGTTAGCCTTCCTACTATTCTAACCAGTCTTGGTTTTGTCCCTAGCACTTTTCTACTACAAGTGGGATGTAGCATTTAGGTGCCAAGGGATTTAGTAAATCATAATAAGAGCATTACATTCCCACATATGTACCAGCCCACCCACCCCACCCTCTTCACAGTGGTCTGTGAGAGACTTGGAAGTGTCAACTTACAAAGGCACTGTTGATTATAGAATCATGATTGTCTGGGTCACCTCACTTACATGAAGAAAACTACAGAGGGTTGGAGATTGGATTGTGGGAAAAAATTCTAAAAAGCTGTTGCTGCTGGCCAAGGCCGTCGAGACTAGCCTCCTGACCCTGGTTCTCTGATACCGGGGAAAAGTATGAAATGCCAGCACCTGGGACCCTGAAGAATTCACCAGGAGTAAAAGGCTTTCTCATGTATTTGCCTTGTTTGGTTTTTCTTGTGATTTCATGTTCATGTAATTAAGAACTAAATCATAGTATTCATGGCCCCAGGATCTCTGTGGCCTGATGAAGTTTCCAAGGAAATGAGGCAGAATAAGGATGAACCTCACCTGCTTCGATTGTGGGAGTGATGAGGACTGGGATAACTGTCTTCCATGGATGGAGCACAGGGTATGGGATTAAAGCATGAGAAGGGGAATGTGCCTGGTTTCTTCTGCTCTGTTTTTCAGTCCATTGTGCCAGTGTACACCAGAGAAATAGAGGCCAGGTAACAAGGCCCCAGCCTAACTGCCCAACAAGGGAATTCTCACCTTTGTCAGTAATGATACTTTAATTGATTGGTTTGGTTTGAATACCAGTCAACCATTGTCCTTTAGAAACGAACATGTGAAATAAGTAAAAATAATACTGATACAGCCAAGCTCTTAGGTTTCTGAAACTTTCCATTTTGCCTATTCACTTTCCAGGGCTTAGGGTTCCTGATTCTTAAGAACATTTATACTCACAAAGAGATCAGGGAGTACAGAGTAGTTACCCATGAGGGTAGAGACTTGGCTTAGCAAAGTCACAGGTGGAATATCTGCACACAGGGAAGACCTGATCCAGGGGTTTGCAAAAGACTGTCCTAGTATGCAAACTTCTTTTCAACCATAGGCTAATACCAATTGTTCTGGGTAGAATGTCACAGACACAAAAGGTAATTCCTCCTAACAAATTTATATGGAGGTTGACTGAATTCCAACAATAACAAACTGACTACTCACTGATTTATCTGCATTATATGCAATAAATGAAAAAAATGTCAAGGGAATTCTGTGTAAGGGAAAGTTGAGAGGCCCAGTTGGTTGAAACATCCAAGAACTATTTTCATGTTGATACTAAACCTCCCGTCTCTTGTAAACTTTTTTTTTGAGGGTGGTGGAGGGACATGATTTCTCCTAAGTGAACCCAAATGGGCTCTGTTTGCAGCAGCAGGACCAGCATGAGATGGAGAACCAGAAGTGAGCAAGAATCAGCAGCTGAGCATAGGTGCTGAAGCACAGGTGTTCTTGTCATTTGTAAGGGGTTCCCTGTAGGGTTTTGGTAAGCATTGAAGCCTGATATTCTTGAAGAAGAAAAGGGCAGGATTTTGAAGATACTAGCAGGAATCTATAAAGTTTAAATCAACGGCGTAGAGAATTGTTAGATTGTTGGAAATGGTGGAATAATGAGCTAATAAAGTTACAAAATTCAAATAGACACTAGTTCAGGAATAACCAAGGTGTTTAACCTCCATTCCAAAGTCCCAATAGAAACAATGAAAGGGATAAAATCAAAGTTTCTTTAAAATTATTTTATCTAGAACTTGAGCTTCAAACTACAGTGGATTCTAGTCAACTCCAAGGAACTCCGTAGAGAATTTCCCTTACATCAAAATAAAATTCTAGAACCAAGCCCCATTCAAGTGGAGCCTAATGGAAGATGCCTTCTTTCCATTGAGCAGCAGATAAGTGAACAAGGAAATTCCCTGCTGAGTTGTGCAAAGTTGGCAGAAACCATTTGCTTCAGTTCTCTCAACTCAGGATGAGGCAAAAAAGAATAGGAAACAAAGGCTTCAAGCTCTCCCCTTTTCAGTCTTGCCTGGAATATGACAGCCATCACCTTCACTAACCATCTGTTCCCCACTTTTCCCCTCCCCAATTTCCTGAAATTGAGAGGACTTGCTATCTGGAGAGAAGGGACAAGGATAAGCAATGTGGGCAGTCACCCCTCCAGCATTAGAAGGTAAGGACCATCCATCCTACCCATCATGCACACCACATGCCCTCTACCCCGCTGCCCACATTGAATTAAAACCTTCCACCTAGCACTGGCCAAGTAGGTCCATTGGTTAGAGCATCATCTCAAGACACCAAGGTTGCGGGTTCAGTCCCTGGTCAGGATACACACAGGACACAACCAGTAAGTGCATATATGAGGGAAACAGCAAATTCTATCCTTTTCTCCAAAAAAAATTTTTTATGTTAAATTTTTAGGTTTATTTTATTGACTATGCTATCACAGCTGGCCCAATCTTCCCCCTTTGCCCTCCTCCACCTAATACCTCCCCTTCAGCAACCCCACCCCAACTTAATTTATGTCCATGGGTCATGCGTTTAAATTCTCTGCCTTCTCCATGTACTTTACTATCCTTAAGACCCCTTGTTTGTTTTGTACCTTGCTGCCTGATCCCTGTACCTTTTCCCACATTTTCCCCTTCACCCTCCCCACTGATAACCCTTCATATGATCTCCATATCTATGATTCTGATACAAGTCTAGTTGTTAGCTTTGTTTTTGTTTTTAGATTCATTTGTTGATAGCTGTCAGCTTGTCATTTTACCATTCATAGTTTTTATCTTTTTCTTAAATATGTCCCTTTAATATATAATAATATATTAAATATTTAATATATAATGGCTTGGTGATCATGGACTCCTTTAGCTTTACCTTGTCTGGGAAGCACTTTATCTGCCCTTCCATTCTAAATGAGAGCTTTGCTGGTTAGAGCAACCTTGGTTGTAGGTCCGTGCTTTTCATCACTTGGAATACTTCTTGGCAGTCCCATCTTGCCTGCAAAGTTTCTTTTGAGAAATCAACTGATAGTCTTATGGGAACTCTTTTGTAGGTAACTTTCTTCTTTTTTCTTGCTGCTTTTAAAATTCTGTTTGTTTAACCTTTGACATTTTAATTGTGGTGTGGTCCTCTTTGTGTCCAATTTGTTTGGGAATCTCTGCTTCCTGGACTTGTATGTCTATTTTCTTCATTAAGTTGGGGACGTTTTTCTTGATTAATTTTTCAAATAAGTTTTCAGTTTCTTGCTCTTCCTCTTCTGGCACCCCTATGATTCAGATATTGATACTTTTTAAAGTTGTCCCAGAAGTTCCTGAACCTCTCCTCATTTTTTTCCCAGTTTTTGTTCTTATTTCTTTATTATGTACTAGTTGACTGTTTATTTCTTCCTTATGTTCCAATACATTTATTTGAACCCTGGCTTCCTTCCCTTTACTATTAGTTTTGTGTGTGTGTTTGCCATATTCAATTATTTCTGTGGACATCATTATCACCAATGTTTTGAACTCTGCATCTGTCACATTGGCTCTCTCCTTCTCGTTTAGTTCTCCCTCTGGAGCCTTGATACCAAGCTCCCTCTTTTGGGCCATACTTTTCTGTCTCCAATTTTCAGCCTCCTGTGTTTGCTTCTGTGTCTTAGGTAGAGCTATTGTACCTGTTACATTGTAAGTGGCAGAGCCTTAGGTATTCATCAGTGCTGGGTCACCTGGTTCACCAGATTGTGTCGCTATATGTAAGGGGTCAGAGATGGGACATTGCTACTTGCTCAGCATTTTTCCCCTTTTCAGTCACTTCACCCTTCTAGCTGTTGACCTGGTAATGGTTCTGATGTTCTAGGACCTTGGGGTTCTCTAAACAGGCTCTCCTGAGAGACCGTCAGTTTCTTCTGTCAGCCCAATCCCCACTGGTTTTCACAGCCAGAAGCAGAGGCTTTTTTCCCAATGTTGGAGTCATGAGCTACGTAGTCTGGTCTGGGACTGGGATTATTCCCCAGGTTTCCCCCCTTACTTTGAAAATGTGTGACTGCACTTTCTGCAGCTGGCCACAGCCACTGCCACCGAGGCCACCACACCACATCCTCTCTGCCCTGGCTCCACCCCTCCTACCTGTCTGGATGAGTATTTATACTTTCTTTCTTTCTTTGTTGAATTTCCATGCAGTTCAATTTTCTGGCAGTTCTGATTGGTTCTGGTTTTGAAGTAGCTGTTATCCTTCTTATGGTTGTGGAAGGAGGTGAAGCATGTCTATCTACACCTCCATGGTAGCTGAATATCTTAATCTTAAATTAAAAAAAAATAAAACAATCTTCTACCCAGACCCCATTAAGGCATGTCCTTCAACAAGACCACCCAACTCTCACTTCTCAACTGCATACTATCACTTTAATAAATTGATTGTGCTTTGCTAAATCCTTCTGTCATGCACTCTAAACCTTTCTTGGCCAGTGACAAGAACCTAGACCCTGGTATTGGGTTAAGGTCTTTGTTGGCCTCCCCATCAAAAATAGCAGCTTGTGGTGCCAGCCTGTGAACCCAAAGGTCACTGGTTTGATTCCCCAGTCAGGGCACATAACCAGGTTATAAGCCAGGTCTCCAGCCAGGTCCGTAGCTGGTGAAAGGCAACCATTCATTGATGTTTCTCTCCCTTTCTTCCTCCCTCCCTGCCCTTCTCTGTGAATATAATTAATTTAAAAGAAGAAGAAGAAGAAGAACAGCCTATAGATCACCCCCTTCCATGAGTAAAATGAGATGTCCCCCAAAAAGGCTACTTTGATTTACCAGACTCCCGAGAAGGACAACTCCCATGGGTTCATTGTATCTTATGGTGGTTTTTTAAGCCTAAAGCTGGGCTGAGAAACTATAAATGATGATTATTGATTTGGTGCTGTTGCACACCAACATTTTAAGTAGTTTATTTAGTATAACAGTTACCTCTGAGACAGGTGAATAAGAAACTAGGGGACTTCCCTGGCAAGTGGAATGAGGACACTGAGACAAATGGTCAAACAAATAAATGGCCTGAATGGAACACAGAAAGGCTGAACAGAAAAGCACTCTTTAGAATGAATTGGTAGTGGATAATGGATACAGCCAAGAAGGGAATAAAAAAAACAAAAACAAAAAGGCCTATGTTTATCACAGGGCTGGATGAAGAGAGAATATGCTGTATCAAGAACTGGCCTGTAAGAAGAGCAAATTTGAGGAAAAGGAATGAGGTTAGTGGGAGGGGAATAGGATGAACAAGGTACCAACTGTTTTTTCTTAGTTTGCCAAGTTTGCAATCCCTTCCAGTCAGTTACCATTCCATTCCATTGTTGAGTATAGTCTGATTATTGTATGCCAGGTGCATATATATTAGGGTTTTCTTTTTTGTCACAGATTAAGAAACTGAAGCTGAAAGGAAAAATGTACTCAAATATATTAGTTATGAGTGGACAGGTTTAGAAACCAGGGCTGTCTGACCCAAAGCCAGTCATTTTTACAATAGGTGTCTAAAGCAGAGCAGGTGACATGCCAACCCTTCTCAGGATTAGGAAGACACGAAGCCTCAGACATCAGACCTCCCCTTGGAGAAAACTCGCCACCAGCGAACTGTCTCCTCTCTTGAAGAATGGCTTTGAAATCCTTTATGCCTTTTATAATTTGGGAGTTCCTGATGAGTTGATGGGTTTTTTCTGAGTAATCTCCTTTTGGAATCTACATTAAGTACTTCAAATCTCTTAATTTTCCTTCTCCCTTTCCCTGTCTGTCTTCCCATTGGTGAAGCCTTGGGAATGAGAGGCAGTGAGGGGCTCTACCTTGACCTCAGTCCCCTCGACTACAAAGTCAACCAGGGAAAGTTCATGGGCTGCTTGTACCCGGTGCCACCTCATATCCCAATCTCTTAACTTTGTCTCTGTAATGTTTCCAATTTTAGCAAAATTCTAGCAGTCTATAATGCTGCTAGTGGTTCTTTTAGTCTTAGAATCCAGGACCTGAAAAAAAAAAAAAAAACCAGTGCTTGATCCACAACACAGGCATGTGCCCCAAGCAGGAATCAAACCAGAGACATTTTTGCTTTGTGAGATGTCAGGTCATGCGGCCTTGGATGTGGGAACAGCAAGTGTTGATAGCAGGGAGGCCTTTGGTCTGGTACCAAAGAACTTACTCAGAGCCTTGAGATTTGGCGTGCTTTATTGCAAAATGCAGCAGGCTAACAACCAAGCATCCATGGGGAGTTCAGTGCAGACAGCAGTGAGAGAGATTATGCACATGGGCATAAGTGTGAGCCCAGGAAGCTAGCGAATTTCCTAGACTAAACCAGCCTGGAGGGAAAGATAAGCTTTAGAGACCATGAGGGGGAGGTCCTGTCCCTGTGGCAGGATGCAAACAATCTGCTTGTCCTGTGCCAGGATGACAGCTTGTAGGGGCTTCTGCCCAAGCCAAGCATACCACACCCAGGAACCTTCCTCCTTCAAGTCAGGTGTGGTTATGGCACCAGTTGGCAACAAAGGGATTGGCCAGAGAGCCAGACACTTTTACCCTTGGCCTGCAGTTTCCTGGCCAGTGGGTCAGGTCATCATCCAAGTATGGACCTGAAGGTGTCAGGTGCATCTGACACCCCAAGGCTGGATCCCAGCAATCCAACCAGGTTGCTCAGTCTCAATGGAACATGGCCAGGTCCAAGCCACAGGCATGTGTAGGTTTAAGACTCATGGGACAGCAACAAAAGCCAAGTCAGACCTACCTTTGGCTGCACTGTGGGACCTGCATGCTTACCAATGGCATGCAATTGTAGTGCTCTCTCTTGTATCAATAACTCTAAGGGAAACTGGCCCATTCAGTGAGGCTGTTCATTCAGTAGCTAAAGGGCTGCCAGCAGCTGGTGGGCCACCCCTGCAAGGTGGGGTGATAAAGCGTTCAGCTTTCCCTTCAATGGACATTATACTATTCAATCATGCCAGTGACTTGCAGACAATATGGGACATGTAAAGCCCAGTTAGTGTCCTCCTGTTCAGTCCACTTGTGGAGTGAAGACCCCATAAAATGAGCCTTGATCACTTGCTATGCTATGGGGCCATCCATACCAGGCACACAAATACTCCAGGGGTCTTAATAGTATGCCCTTAATCAGCTCGAGTCACTAGGAAGATGAAAAGAAGGCCCATACTTGTGTCCACAGCTGTTACCCTTGGTCCTTAGGGAAAGGACCTATGTAGTTCACCTGCCAATGCTGCAGGGGTTGGGCTCCTTGCTTTACTGTGCTTTCTGGGTAAGGGTGACAGCCATGGCCTCTGTCCCTGTCAAAGGCAAACAATACCTCCTTGCTATGAACAGTAGCGTTTTGGGGTCCACATGGCCACAATGTTGGTGGAGCCACCAAGTTGCAGGAACAGAGGACTGCAGGGCTCGAACCTTTGACATGGCATCAGCTTCATCATTTCCTGGCACTTGAAGAGGAAATTTACCTTAGACATGGTAAATTGTGGCCCCAACCTGGGAGCCTCTTTCCCATAGGTCCTCCCACATCTCCCACCCCACAGAGGGCATTGTCCTATCATCTAGTCCTACAGGTGCCACTGCCAGAGCCACCAGGTTAGGCTATGGTACACAGCCCAACTATCTGTACAGATGGTCACAGGTCCTATTTGCTTAGTAAGAACCATCCATACAGCCCACAGTTCAACCCATTGGCTGCTCTGACTCAAACCAGATGGCTTCTGCTTCCGGCTGGAAGGCCACTGCTGTCCATGTAGGGGGATTTCCCTGACTGGAGCCCTCTATATACCAGGCCTATGAATAGGACCTTTCCCCTCCAGCAAGGACTTGGGCCTATAGGAGATGGTATCTCCATTTCCTCTACATGCTCCCCTCTTGGCCAGTGGAGAAGCTTGTACTATCCCTGACGGGGGCACTTAACCAGGATTTCCATCCTGCAACTGGGAGGACAGTGTGGACTGCCACTTGATGTTCTTCCGTCAAAGCTTCAAAAGCCTGCAATGCAACATATGTTGCCACCAACTGCTTCTCTATAGATGAGTAGCGAGCCTCAGCTCCCTTCTACAGTTGGGACCAAGACCCTATGGGTTCTCTCCACTTCCCATAGGTTTGCCACAGTCCCCATTTCTATCCCTCATTATCAACAGACACATCTAGTTAAAATGGCACCAAGGGGTCTGTGACGGGCAAGACTTGCACTTGGGCTACAAGCCGTTTGGCCTCCAGGAACATCTGCTCCTGGGTCTCCTGCCAGTCGTAGACTGAGCCCTTCTTTGTGAGGGAGTTCAAAGGGCGACATGTCTGAGCTAGGTAGGGTATGAACCCTCTCCAATACCCCAGCAGATCAAGGAAAGTCTGTAGCTCCTTCACAGCCATTGGACAGGGATAAACCTGACTCTTACCAATAACAGCTTCAGTTACTATTTTTGTCTTACCCAATCAAACAACTCCAAAAACGTTGACAGATAAGCTAGGCCCTTGGACTTTGTTCTTATTAACTGTCCATCCGCAGGCCTGCAAAAGGTGGTACAGCAGTTTGGCCACATCTTCTAGATCTGAAAGAGAATCAGAGGTTAGCATAATGTCATCAATAGAATGAGACATGTGTACAGAGGGTTTATGGGTCCACGTTGCCAAGTCCCGTGCCACTAGTCCATGGCTTATGCAGGGACTATGCAGGTACCCCTGTAGTAAGACCAAAAATGTCCACTGTTGGCCTTCCCATGTGAAGGCAAATTGTTCCTGGCTTTCTGGGACAAGGTTGATGGAGAAAAAGGCATTTACCAAATCCGCCACGTAATGATAGCACCCAAGATTATGTGCCAAGGCATCCATGAGTTCCAGCACTGAAGGCACCGCAGAATGCATAGGGGGAACTACTTTGTTCAGTTTCCAATAGTCCACAGTCATGAGCCAAGTGCCATGAGGTTTCTCCACCAGCCAAACAGGGGAGTTATAGGGGCTATGCGTCAGCTGCACAATACCTGCTTTCTCCAGAGGGAGGATAGTTTCCCCTATTTCCTGATGTCCTCCCAGGAGCTAGTACTGACGTGTGTTCACTGTCCTCTGGGGGCTTGGCAGGACCACCAGTGGGTGGTGCAGACGCCTGCACTGCACTGATTTCACCACTCACACTTGCAGTCGAAATTCTCCTTGAAGAGTGAGGCCTTGGAAAGTGTTAATGCCCAGGATATTCAGGAACCCCTAAAATGTACACTTTGTACTGGTGGATGGCAACCTGTAATACCCAGTGACAGAGCCACTTGTCATGCCCATATAGTCTGTCCCCTGCACCAATATAAGAGACGGGGCTTCAAAGGGGTCATATATTAGGGTACAACCTGCCCTAGTGTCCATAAGGATAAGAACATGCTGAACATTGTGGGGGGACCAGTATATGGACAGTTCAAATGTGGCATTTGATCTTCTGAGCCCCAACCCCCACCTCTGGCACCTTGGCCAGAACATCAAAGACTAAGGCAGAGTCAACACTCAGCAGTGGGTTGCTGAATCAAGTCCTTTAGCTGAAAGCAGGGTTCCTTGCCTTTCTCCTTCCTTGGCCCTTTCCCCAGCCGGGTAACATACCTCTGTTTGGGGATCAATTCTTATCACAGGGACAGAAGAACATTATTCAGCAGGCCCTCTACTTTCTCCAGCGGCACTCGTGCGGTGATGAGATTTACCTACATCTGGAGGTGGGACACTTTTGCAGGCCCTCCTGCCTTCCCCTGGGCCCTCTGGGGTCCTCCGGACAAATTTGTCCATTGCACCAGACCTACACCCTGCTCCCGATTCCCTATTTCCACAGCCCGTAGTTCTGCAATGGCGGATGTAACGTCATAAATACGCGGCCCTATGCAGGGGATAAGGAGCCAGGCTGGCGAGCCAAAAGTACTTAATGGGGCAGTTGTAAGGACCAAGTCCTTCATGTGCATGGTAAATATCTCATCATTTGAGAGCGATACTGGGCGGCATTAATCATGTTTCATGCCCAGCTCCAGGAGCACCTGGACCGGTTCGGCATACGCGGTCCACTTCCGCAGGGCCGCTGGGAGTTCAACATTCTCCCAAATATCCTTAATCACGGCCATCGGCCAATTTATAATGGTCTCATCTTGGACCTGTGCTCCATACCTCCGAGCACTCTGGATCCGCTGCTGGATAGAGGGATGCATCGTAATGGCGCTCGGCTGCACCATCTCCTGGGGCGGAACACGGAAGTTATCTACGCCATCATCCCACAGTCGCAGGAGCCATGCAGGTACTGTCCCCACTGCCCGCTGGTGCATTTGCTTCGCCAGCTCTCTTAATTGGTCAGGTGTATACAGGATACGATATAAGTAACCTGCTGTCAGACCTGTGGGAGTCTGGTTGCCCCACCCCCTGGAGCCATGGGGGTCTCATGCTCCACCTGCCGCCTTATCAACCGTCTAGCGTGCAATGGAGGTGGTGCACTTGCACCTAGCAGTAGGGCCACTTTTGCCCCCTCTTCACTGCCGGGTGCTCCTCTTTCTCCACCTCTGGAAGGGCCTCTTCCAGGCCTCTTCTGCCTGCTTCAGCTGCCACACCTGTAACTGGGCCTCCCTGGTTTCCCGATGCTCCTCCCACAGTATTGTAAGGAACAACCATGCCACTTGGGAAGCCGTGTCTGGCTGGCCACAGGGTATTTTCTCTTCTACAGTCTACAAGGCCCTCACAATGGCCTCTGGAGTTTAGGGGATCTGCACCCACTCCTGGGGAGGGGACCCCCAAGTCATTAGGATTCTAGCCACTGGGAACCGCATTCCTGTGGGTGGCAGAGGGTTCACTCACCTCGCTATCCTGTTCACTAGCCAGTTGTCAAGTTGTGTGGTCTCTGGTGTGGGACCAGCAAGTGTTGATAGTGGGGAGGCCTCTGGTCTGGTAGCAAAGAACTTACCCAGAGCCTTGCGATTTGGCATGCTTTATTGCAAGTGGCAGCTAGGGTGTCAACTAGCACATGCACGGTTGTCCCACCCCCTACAGCAGCAGCAAGCTTACAGCAGAGGCAGTCTTACTTACTCATTACAACAAAGGAGGCTGTTTACACCTTAGAACAAAGAGGCTGTATAGCCAAAGGCGACACCTGTCTGCTCAGGGTTGCTAAGTTGGTTACCTTTCGGGGCTCAGTGTTTCAGGGTCTGGGATAAGGTTAATTCCAAGGCTAATTATTTGACAAACTCCAGAGGAGAGTCCAGCCATATAGAAAGAGAGTGGGGGTTTCTCCCCCAACCCTAACATGAGACAACACCCAACAAACTGAGCCACACCAGTAAGGCAATTCCTTTTTTTTATTTATTTGTTTGTTTATTTATTTATTTATAAAAATTAAAGATTTTATTTATTATTTTTAGAGGGAAGGGAAAGGGAGAGAGGGAGAGAGACATTAATGTATGGTTGCCTTTCACCTGCCTCCAGCTATGCACCTGACTAGAGACCTGGCTTGCAACCTGGTTACGTGCCCTGGCTGGGAATCGAACCAGCGACCTTTGGGTTCACAGGCCGGCGCCTTATCCACTGTGCCACCACCCAGGGCTTTATTTATTTTTAAAAGATTTTTGTTTATTTACTTTTAGAGAGATGGGGGAAAGGAGGCAGAAAGATCTGGAGTGAAACATTGATGTGAGAGAAATACCAATTGACTGCCTCCTCTCCTATGCTTTCTATTCAGAGCCAAACCCACAACCCAGGCATGTGCCCTGACTGCTAATGGAAATGGTGACCTTTTGCTTTGGGGGGTGTTGCCCAACCAACTCAGCCACACTAAACAGGACTCTTTATTTTAAAATCTCAAATTGTGGTTCATATCCTCCAAGAAGTGTGCTCTCATTTTCCTTCATTTACTTCCCACATGACCCTTTGGACATTGGGTTGTAATCACCCATTAACTCTCCTCTTGGTTTTGTTTGCCCAATATGTGATACAATTCCTGACACATAGTAGAAAATCAATTTTTTTCCATTTTTTTGCATCTCAGTAATTTTCTACTCCTTCATTTTTTTTTTTTTTAAAGATTTTATTTCATTATTTCCAGAAAGAGGGGAAGGGAGAGAGGCAGAGAGGGAGAGAGACATCAATGTATGGTTGCTTTTCACCTGCCTCCAGCCACAGACCTGACTGGAGACCTGGTTTGCAACCTTGTTATGTGCCCTGGCTGGGGAATCGAACCTGCAACCTTTGGGTTCGCAGGCCGACGCCTTATCCACTGTGCTACCAGCCAGGGCTACTCCTTTATTTCAACATGTAGCTTTAGGATTAAAATATTTACTGAGAACATAAATGTTTATTAAAGAGTAATTTAGTGTCTGAAAAAGTTTGGAGAATGTGTAAAAGTTGACTGATGCAATCATAACAAAAGATAAAAAGATAAGAGTCCCTTACACACCAATTCAGTGAAAATGTTATTTTGGGGAAAGGACCAGAGAACACTTCTTTTAACCAATTACTGCATACCACAAGCCCCTTAAGGGAGATGTAGGCAGAGAAGAAAGTAAGATAATTAGTAGAGGCGTTAGCTCCAAACTCCACCACAGAACTTGAGTGGTATTTGCTGACCCCCATGACCTACTTCACCTCCAAACCCAAATCTGAGTCTCAGATCTTATCACTCCAACATGAAGAAATTTCAGAATGAATCTGCTCACAAGAAGCACAAGAGAAAAGGTATGAAGGAAGAGTATGTGTCCCAGTGCTTCAAACATAGCAAGTCTAAGTCACCTCCCACTGCCCTTACCCCGCAGGGCACTGCCACCCAGGCCCATGCTCCCCAACACTGTGGCAGAGTCTGAGAGGACATGGCACGTGCACTGTGGCCCTTGAGCTGCACAGAGACTTCATCCATGGGTGAAAGGGCGCTATCATGCTTCTAAATGTCAACCATTGCAACATTTCTTCCTAGCAATGCATTGATTCAGGAGTAGTGGGATTAAAAAAAAAAAAAATTCCTGAGAAAAATAGTGAACTTGGCCACCACACTTCCACCTCCGTTTGCTTCATGAAAAAATATGTTTATCTAGTACCGTCTTGTCCTCTGTGTAACCCTAATAGGAGCTGGAGTTTCATATAGCCCATCGTTGGCGGGGGACTTGTGTTCAAATAAAGATACCTAAACCCAGATTCCTTGAAACAATACACATGCTTACTATAGGTTTTCTTTTTCATTTTATTTTTTAATCACAACCTACATTCAATATTTTTGTGTTAGTTTAAGGTGTACAGCATAGTCATTAGACAATCATATATTTTACAAAGTAATAGCCTGATATTTTAAATACCCACCTGGCATCATACATAGTTAATATTGACTTTATTTCCTGTGCTGTGCTTTAGATCTCAGGACCGTTTTGTGACAACCAATTTGTAGTTCTTAATTTCCTCACCTTATTCAGCCATTTTCCAAGACCTCCTTTCCTCTAAGGACCATCAGTTTGCCCTCCGTACCTATTAATCTTGTTTCTATTTTGTTTGTTCATTTATTTTGTTATTTATATTTCACATATAAGTGAAATCATATGGTATGTGTCTTTCTCTGACTGCCCTATTTTACTTAACATAATATCCTCTAAGTCCATCCATGCTGTCTCAAATGATAAGATTTCTTTCACTTTTATGACCAATATCCCATGATTAAAAAAAAAAAAAAAATTACTTGTCTCTTGATGGGCACTTGTGTTGCTTCCAAATCTTGGCAATTGTACATAATGTTGCAATGAACATACAGGTGCATATATCCTTTCAAAATAGTGTATCAGGTTTCTTCAGATATATTCCCAGAAGTAGTTGCTGCATCACAAGGCAGTTTCATTTTAAATTTTGGGTGTTGGGGGCAGAAACTACATACAGTTTTTCATAGTGGCTGAATCAATCTGCATTCCCAGCAGTACCCAAGTGTTCCCTTTTCTCCATATCCTCTCCAGCACTTGCTGTTTGTGGATTTATTGATGATGGCCATTCTGACAGGTATGAGGTGATATCTTATTGTGGTTTTAATTTGCATTTCTCTAATAATGAGTGAGGGTGAGCATCTTTTTTTATGTCTATGGGCCATCTGTATGTCCTCTTTAAAGAAATATCTGGCCCTGGCTGGTAGCACAGTGAATAAGGCGCCAGCCTGTGAACCCAGAGGTCGCAGGTTCGATTCCCCAGCCAGGGCACATAACCAGGTTGCAAACCAGGTCTCCAGTCAGGTCTGTGGCTGGAGGCAGGTGAAACACAACCGTACATTGATGTCTCTCTCCCTCTCTGCCTCTCTCCCTTCCCCTCTTTCTAGAAATGATGAAATAAAATCTTAAAAAAAATAGAAAAAAAAAAAAAAAGAAATATCTGTTTAGGAGCTCTGACCACTTTTTGATCGGATTGTTTATTTGGTGTTAAGCTGTATGAGTTCTTTATAAATTTTGAATATTAAACTCTTAATAGATGTATAATTGATGAATATGGTCTTACATTTAGTGGGTTGTCTTTTTCATTTTCTCGATGATTTCTTTTGCTGTGCAAAATACTTTTTGGGTTAATGTAGTCTTGATTGCTACATTATATTGCCTAAAGGTTTATTTTTTCAAGTCTTACATTTAAGTGTTGGATCCATTTTGAGTTTCTTCTTGTGTATGGTGTGAGAAGGTGGTCTGGTTTCATTGTTTTGCATGTAGATGTCCAATTTTCCCAACACCACTTACTTATTAAATAGACTGACTTTACCTCGCTGTATGTTCTTGCCTTCTTTGTCATATATTAATTGACTATATAAGCCTGTGTTAATTTCTGGGCTCTCTATTCTTTTCTATTGATCTCTGTGTCCAGTTTTGTGCCAGTACCATGCTGTTTTAATTACTATACCCTCAAAGTTTAGTTTATTATCAGGTATCATGATACCTTTAACTCTATTCTTCTTTCTCAAGATTGATGTGGCTATTTGGGGTCCTTTGTGGTTCAACATAAAATGTTTTATTATTTGTTCTAGTTCTATAAAAAACACCATGGGTAGTTTGATAGGAATTGTGTTGTATCTATAGATGGCTTTGGGTAGTATTGACAGTTGATGATGATAACTTTTTCTATCCATGGACATGGTATAGGTTTCAGTTTATTTGTATCTTCTTTAATTTCTTTCTTTAGTGTCTTATAATTTTCCCAACAGACGTCTTTTACCTCCTTGGTTAAATTTTTTCCTAGGTATTATTTAGATACAATTGTAAGTGAAATTGTTTCTCTTTTTCCTCTTTCAGATAGTTCATTATAGGTGTATAAAATGCAATGATTTTCTGAATATTTATTAGGCACCCTTATATTTACTAAATTCATTCATTATTGCTAGTATTTTTTGGTGTACTCTTTAGGGTGTACATATAGTACACCCTAAATGTACATATAGTATCATATATGTACATATAGTATCATGTCATCTGCAAATAATGACCATTTTACTTCTTCTTTTCCAATTTGGATGACTTCTAATTCTTTTTCTTGTCTGATTACTATAGTTTGGACTTCCAGCACTATGTTGTATAAGAGTGGTGAAAATGGACATCCTGTCTTGTTTCTGACCTTAAAGGAAACAATTTTAGTATTTCCACATTGAATATAATGTAAGTTGTATGTTTATCAACCATAGTCTTTTTTATGTTAAAGAGTGTTCCCTCTATTCCCTCTTTGCTGAGAGTTTTTATCATGAACGGGTGCTGGATTTTGTGAAATGCTTTTTCTACATCTATTAATATGTTCATATCATTTTTATCTTTCATTTTATGTGATTATCATTTTAATTTAATTACAAATATTGTACCACCCTTGCATTGCAGGAATAAATCCCATTTAATCATAGTGTATGATTGTTTTAATATTTTGATAAATTTGGTTTGCTAATATTTTGTTGAAGATTTTTGATTCTATGTCCATCCAGGATATTGGCCTATAATTTTTTTCTTTGTAGTGTCTTTATCTGGTTTTGAAATCAAAATAATGCTGGCCTCATAAGTTGAGGTTGGGGGGTCTTCCCTTCCCTTTAATTTTTTGTAATAATATGAGGAAAATAGGTGTTACTTACTCTTTGAATGTTTGGTAAAATTCACCTGTAATGCCATTGGTCCAAGACTTTCATTTGTTGAAAGTGTTAAAATGACTAATTCAGCTTTGCTACTTATAAAAAGTCTATCCAGATTTTGTTTGTTTTTTTAGTATTAGAAAATTGTGTATTTCATGTAATAATTATATAAGCTATTAACATACTTAAATATTTTGTATAACTCTTCAAAATCCAGTATGTACTTTTTAGTATATTACAATTTGGACTAGCCTCATTTTAAGTGGCTACTATATTGAACACTGCAGATTTAAGAAATGAAGAAGGCTAAATCTTTTCAGAATGAAATAGTTTGTTTATTTATATTTTTTTAGCTCAGGAGAAGTCTACCTATAACCAAGCAAATATAGATAGGACCTGGGGAGAATAGTTATGAGATGAGCTTTTTTACAGAGATAAGAAATGAAAGAAACTAGACTAAAATATTTCTAATAGAAAATTTTGAAGGCAATTAATTAAATTATATTATTAGACATAGTCATGGGAGTAGAAATATATTTCTAGTGTAATATTTGTAAAAATATGTATGTGTATAAATGTATTTGTGCATGTGTTTGGTAATATTGTAATTAATATTACTTGAAAAGTAACTTTTAAACAACTGAACATAAGCATTTTGAAATATTGAGAAGAAAACTTTGTATTAATATGATTTGAGAGGCTGACAGAAGGCAGTAATTAAATGGTTAATTGCCTGGATGTAAAAAAAGAAAATAGCATATTTCTAGAAATTTATACATTTCTTCCAGATTGCCTAATTTATTGGTATATAATTGATTGTAGTATTTTCTTAAACTCTTTTACATTTCTGTAGTATAACTTCTCTTTCATTTTCTGACTTTATTTATTTGGGTCCTTTTTTTTTTTTTTTTTCCAAAGAACCAGCTCTTGGTTTCACTGATCTTTTGTATTGCATTTAAAAAAAAAATTTAAGTATTTTTAAAATTATTTTTAGAGAAAGGGGAAGGAAGGGAGGCAGAGAGGGAGAGAAGCATCAATGTTGTCTTTCACCTGCCTCCAGCTGGAGACCTGGCTTGCAACCTAGTTATGTGCCCTGGCTGGGAATCAAACCAGTGACCTTTGGGTTTGTAGGCCAGTACCTTATCCACTGTGCCACCAGCCATGGCCTGTATTTTTGGACTCTATTTTATTTATTTCAGCTCTGATCTTCATTATTTCCTTCCTTCTACTAACCTTAAGCGTTGCACATTGTTGTTCTTCTAGTTTCTATATATGTAAGTTTAAATTGTTTAAAATTTTTCTTCCTTTGTGAGTTAGGCCTGTATTACTATAAATTCCTCTCTAAGGACTACTTTTGCTGTGTTCCCATAGAATTTCCATTGCTGTCTGTTCATTTTCATTTGTCTCAAGATAACTATTTTTATTAAATTTATTTGGGCCCTGGCCAGTGTGATCAGTTGATTGGGGTATTAGCCCACACACAATAAATCTTGCTGGCTTCATCCTGGTCAAGGCTTGGGTTGAGGGTTTTATTTCTGGTCCTGGCACATACAAAAGGCAATCAATTGATGTTTCTTTCTCACATTGAGGTCTCTCTTCCCTGTCCTCTACCTCCCTCCCTCCTTCCCTCCCCCTCTTTCTAAAAAAGCAATGAAAAAAACTCAGGTGAAGATAAAAAATTATTAGGGTGACATTGGTTAATAAGATTATGTGTATTTCAAGTGTACACTTCTGTGATACATAATTGTGTGACCACCCTCCAAAGTCAAATCATCTCCCATCACCATAGGTTTGGCTCCCTTTACCCTTTACTATCCTCCCACCCTCCTTCCTTCTGGTAACTGTCTGTGCCTATGACTTTCAGTTTTATGTCCCACATATAAGTGAAATCACATGGTTCTTAGCTTTTCCGGACTGCCTTATTTTTCTTAGCTTAATATTCCCAAGGCCCATTCATGTTGTTACAAATGGCAGTATGTTGTCTTTTTTTATGGCTGAGTGGTATTTCATAGTGTATATGTATACATCTTTATTGAAGAACACTTTGGTTGTCTTCATGTTTTGGCTACCATGAAAATGCAGCAATGAACATATGGGTGCATATATCTTTTGCAAATAAATGTTTTCAACTTTTTCATGTAGATACCCAGGAGAGTGCTGTGCCATATGGTAATTCTATACTCTATTCTTAATTTTTTGAGGAACTGCCATACTGTTTTCCATAGTGACTGTACTAGTTTACATTCTGACCAGTAGTGAATGAGGGTTTTTTTTTCCTCCACAACTTCTTCAACACTTATTATCATACCAGTCTTGTTGATAATAGCCATTCTGACAGGTATGAGGTGGTATCTCATTGTAGTTTTGATTTATATTTCCCTAATAGCTAGCAAAGTTGAACATCTTTTCATGTATCTGTTGGCTGTTTGTATGTCTTCTTGGGAGAAGTGTCTGTTCAGGCTTTCTGTCCATTTTTTAATTGTGTCTGTCTAGAAGGTATCCAGCCATGTAATATACAAATTAGAGGAATTTATTGGAGAAGATACAAGAAACATTGTACATAGGACAATGAATGATGCCTCAGTCCACTTCACAGTAGGCACTATTGGACCTCATACAGTTTTCCCAGCCACTATCAGCTGTCCCACCACATTTTCCTGAATCTTCAATGGTCTGAAATCTCTTCCTTTTCAAAGGTAATTTTAGTTTTGGGAAAAGCCAGAAGTCACAGGGTGCCAAACCTAAGCTGTAGGGGAACGGCGTCCCCTGGGTGATTTGATGTTTTGCTAAAAACTCTGCATGAGATATGATGCATGAGTGGGTACATTGTCTTGATGAAGCTGCCAATCATCAGTTGCCCATAGTTGTGGCCTTTTGAATCATCCAGATAGTTTCCACAGTGGAATGTTAAATTTTAATGCAAAAAATTGGATCCAGATTTATTGCTCTACTCAGCCATTTTGAATGTGAGTACAGTGAAGTCGTCAATGTTTACACATGTGCCTTCCAGTCCTCTCTCCTTGGCTGCCAGGTTACATTGATGCCACTCAAACTGTTCTTGTTATCTAAACAATGGCTAGACTTTTTTTTGGACAGACCTCATAGGTGACTTTCTTTTTTTCCCTGGCTGCCTCGATAATTCTTTCTTTGTCATTATTTTTTGACAGTTTTAATTCAGTGTGCCTAAGGCCTTTTTGATGTTCTGTTTGCTTCTTGGATTTGAGGATGCAGCTCTTTCACTAGATTTGGGAAGTTCTCATCAAGTATTTATTTGTAGAAGGCAAAAGATTTATACAATCTGAAGAGAAACCAGAGTACCATCAAGTATTTATTTGAATAGGTGCTCCATTCCCTTCTCCCTCTCTTCTTCTTCAAGTACATCTATTATTTTTATATTGCTGTTTCTGATGAAGTCAGATAATTTTCATAGAAGGTGGGTCCCTTGTAGTGCAGGTTTCCTCTGCTAGATGAGTGTTCTAGGAGCCCATCTGTGTCATTGCAACAGCTGGAGTTGTTGTGAGGCAGCCACAACTGAAGCTGCATTCAGCTTCAGTGAATTTTTTTAAGACTTTTTCAGTGGGTTTGTCCATTTCATGATAAGTGACGTATGAGCACACCTGCCATGCTGTGCTGAGTGTTCAGCAGTTTTTGACCAACAAAGGCATGACCCTGTGCCCCTACCACCTAAGCAGCATTTTTTGACTCCCTAGATGAAGAAAGTCCTCAAAAAGGAAATGGTTTGCTCATGTGAAAAAGGTGGGAGAAAAAATGGCAGAAGCACCCTGGCTGGAATGGCTCAGTGGACTGACTGCCGGCCTGTGAACCAACTAGTCACCAGCTTCATTCCCAGTCAGAGTACAAGCCTGCATGGCAGGCCAGGTCCCCAGCTGGGGGTGCAGGAGAGGCAACTACACATTGATGTTTCTCTCCCTCTCTTTCTTTCTCCCCACCCCTTGCTCTAAAAATAAATAAGTAAAATATTTTTTTTAAATGGCAGAAGCACTAAAAGGCTTGATGAGTTCAAAAACTGTATTAAGCAGTAGAAAAAATATCTTGATAGGTGTGTTACATCAATGGAGAGTACTTCAAAGGTGACTGAAGTTTAAGCATGTAAGAATAAATACATTATTTTTAATAAGTAAACTTCTTTTCTTTTTCCTATTTGGTCCCCCTCACATGGATGAATGGCACTTCCATAATATAATAGATTGATACAGAGAATGTTTTATATTATTTTCCAGTAGGTGGCGATGACTCATAAGTTTGGAGCTTTCTGGTTTTCAGATCTCCACGGGGTGGTGGAAAGGTGGGTGCCTCCCCTGTTATTTTGTCACCCCAGTTTCTGGGACTAACCCTGCAGTGGGAGTGATGGGCAATGGGGCTGCACATCTGTGAAATCCCAGTGCTGCCCCTGCAACCAGAAGCTGCTGTCAGGGTAGCCACGATGGGGTGGAGTGTGCAGGACTAACCTGGCTGCCTTTTAACTTGCTTCATTCTCCAGATAATGGCAACCTCAGACCTCTGTAGAGTCCCACCGGCACCCCTGATCCCAGGACCAGTTGCAGAGTGTGTCCTTTTCTCAGGGGAAAAGGAATTCTCTAGAACCACTTCTCATGTTTGCAGATAACTGCTCTGCTAGCTGGCACCGAGGGTGAAGGGAGGTAAGCTCCATGAGGGTAAGGAGTGGCGGCTCTGTGGCTTTGTTCCTCTGGAATGCTGACACTGCACCTGTGTGCTGTATCCCTGCCCAGGTCGCTGGGCTCAGCCACTGCTCACACTGCCCACACCTGCAAAAATACCCACCTAAGCTCCTTGCTCCTTTTGGCTGAAGAGAGTCTCAGCAACAGTCTGACTCCTCACTCTCCAGGCTGAGCTCCACTGTGAACCCCCAGCAGCAGGGCTGTGTTTGTGGCTCTGCTCTGCGTTGCTTCTTTCCCTCCCTGGTTTGCTCTCACTTGCCACCTTTGGATGTTTAAAGGCACAAGTTTCTCAGATGTGTTTGTGCATTGAGCACAGAATCCTTTGTTGAATTATAGCTGTTCAAATTATTAAAATGTCAAGGGGCAAAACCAAGGGGACCTCTCACACTGCCATTCCTCTGATGTCACGCTTAGTAATTCCTTTTCATGGTCTGTTCTTATCTGAAAAAAAAAAAATTACTCAAAATCTGAGAGAGTAGGTCCAGACCTCTGCAGCACACCACCTGGCTTGGCTCACAGTAACTTTCTTTTCTTTTTTTCTTTTTAAAAATATTTTATTTGTTATTTTTTGAGAGAGGGGAGGGGAGAGAGGCAGAGAGGGAGAGAGATTTCAATGTATGGTTGCCTTCCACCTGCCTTCGGCTAAGGACCTGGCTGGAGACCTGGCTTGCCACCTGGATATGTGCCCTGGCTGGGGAATCAAACCAGTGACCTTTGGGTTCACAGGCTGGTGCCTTATCCACTGTGCCACCAGCCAGGGCTCAATTTTTTCTTTGATTTTATTTGAACTCCTTCACTGTTTGGTAACATGTCATTTAACCTCCGTGTGTGTGTGTGTGTGTGTGTGTGTGTGTGTGTTGTAAACGATTTCTAGTTTCATGCTATTGTCCTTCAAAAATGCTTAATGTGATTTCAATCTCCTTAAATTTATGGAAACTTGCTCTGTATTCTGATATGTGGTCTATCCTAGAAAACGTTCCATGTACACTTGAAAAATGTATATTCTGCATTTTGAGGTGAAGTACTCTGAAAACATCAAGTAAACACATCGTCTAGTGTGTCTTTTATGTTCACTATCTCAATTTTGATATTTTTCCTGGGAAATCTATCCATGAATGTCAATGGAGCGTTAAAATTCTGTATACTGTCTACCTCTTTCTTTATGTCCATTAATATTTGCTTTCTATATTTAGGTGCTTATATGTTGGATGCATGTTTACAAGAATTGCATCCTCTTGTTGCATTGAGCCCTTTATCATTATGTAATGTCCTTCTCTGTCTACTTTTTTAGCTTTTGTTTTAAAGTCCACTTGTCTGATATGAATATCTTTCTTTCCTCTTGTATATATGGGTCTACATTTAAAGTGGTTACTAACAGGTAAATACTAATTATTGTTAGGGTTGTGCCCAGAAGAAGAAAAGAATCAGGTGGACCAGCTCAAAGTCTTTATTGAAGGATGATCAAGCAGGCGTGCTGAGTTCGAGTGGATAGAAGCAGCAAGGGAAGGGTTGTGTAGGGGGATTTTAAAGGGTGTGGAGCAGACCCCCAGGAGGGTGAGTCACCCTTCTGGTCAGCTCCAGAGTCCAGGATGTAGGTGAAATAACAATGCCCTCTAGTTAGAGATGGTTTCTGTGGGAACAGAAAGTGCAGAAGATGGATGGCCGTTGTTCCTGGGAAATGCTCACGGGGAGAGAAACCAGGTCCCAGCAGGATGCTGGCAGCTCTGCCTCAGTTGCCTCTGACAATAGGGAACCTTGAAACTGTGTTTCATCACAGGTGTTGACTCAGGTCCTGTGAGACTGCAGGCCACAGTTCCCAAGAACACAGTGACCACTGACTATAGCCTGTTTTGTAAGTCCTGACACAAGTGTCAGGTTTCAGAGCAGGCAATGTGGGGTCTCTGGCTCTGTTATTGCCATTTTATTCTTTTTAACTATGCTCCTATTATTTTCTTTTTCTTTTTAAAGAAGATCTTTTATCATTTCTTGTAATAATGGTTTGGTGATAACAAACTCCTTTAGCTTTTTCTTGTCTGGAAAAAAATCTTTATTTCTTTCTTTAAAAAAATATCTTATTTATTATTTTTAGAGAGAGGGGAAGGGAGAGAGGCAGAGAGGGAAAGAGACAGCAATGTATGGTTGCCTTCCACCTGCCTCCAGCTATGAACCTGGCTGGAGACCTGGCTTGCAACCTGGTTATGTGCCCTGGCTGGGAATCAAACCAACGACCTTTGGGTTTGCAGGTTGGCACCAATCCACTGAGCCACACCAGCCAGGGGGTTTTCTTGCTATTTTTAAGATTCTTTCTTTGCCTTTAACCTTTGTCACTTTAATTATAATGTATTATGCTGTTGGTCTTCTTGGGTTCATCTTGTTTCTGAGCTTCACCAGTTTCGGGATGTTTTATACCATTGTTTCTTCAAATAGGTTTTTAATTCCTTGTTCTCTATCTTTTCCTTCTGATACTGCTATGAGGTAGATGTTATGTTTCCTGTTATCCTAGAGGGTGCTTAGTCTGCTGTTTATTCCTTCTACTGCATTCTTAGATATTGTATTCTTCATGTCTGATTGGTTCTTTTTTATGTTTTCTGTTGTTTTTTATGCTTACTAGCTCTTTGTTAAAGTTCTCAATGAGGTCATCAATTCTTCTCCTAAGTTCTTTGAGCATTCCTGTAACTATTGTTTTGAACTCTGTGTTTGATAGATTGGTTCCCTCCATTTTATTCAGTTCTTTTTCTGTACATTTTTCCTGTTTCTTCATTTTGGGAATATTTCTTTGTTTGCTCATTTTGGCTGTCCCCTCTGTGTTCGTTTCTATACATTAGATTGATCCACTATGTCTCCCAGCCATGGTAGGGTGTCCTTTTATAGCGGGTGTCCTATGGGCTCAGTGGCACAATCTCCCTGCTCACCCAAGCTGGGTGCTTCAGGAGTGTCCCTTGTGTGGGTTATGTGAGCCCTCCAGTTATGGTTGAGTCTTGGTTGTTCATGGTCCATTCATGGGTATGGTGAGTATGGTTGACTATAAGAATTGACCCAGATCATGGTGCACAAGCTGCTATGTAGGTGCTGACCCCACAGAGTGAAATTTGCCTAGCAGGGTCTGGTGCCTGCCAAGACCTCCCTTTTGTAACAGGACCCCTTGAGGTTTTCAGTTTCAATAGGCCTGTTTTGCCCATTGTCAAGACGGAAATCTCTTAATAACAGAATTTGGTGAAAAGGAAAGATATTTTGTTTATTTATAGGTTATACAAATTTAGATTAAAGGTGCAATTCTGCTGTTAAGTCCCATTCCCTTTAAAAACACACAAAAAACCCCTGTGAACATGAAGGTCGCTGGTTTGATTGCCTAGCCAGTGCACATAATGAGGTTGCAAGCCAGGTCTCCAGCCAGCTCCATGGCTGGAGGCAGGTGAAAGGCAACCATACATTGATGTTTCTCTCCCTCTCTGCCTCTCTCCTTCCTTTCTCTCTAGGAAAAAAAAAAAAATCTTAAAAAAAAAAAAGAAAGAAAGAAAGATAGAAAAAGAAACACACAAAATATACAGTCCCGCCAGATCAGGCCAATTTTAAAATAGACAAAAAGAGGTACTATCTTTCAGAAACACAACAGTTTACAGCTTAGCATTTTCCAGGCATAAACTCAAAGTTCCTGGCAGCTGCTGTACTCAATTAGGAGAGGATCTTGTGCACAGTCCCTAACTCTTACACTGCATATAATTCCCTATCTCTGAGCAACCTGCCTATCTCCCTTTTCTCCCCTTTACCCACCCTCTCCCAAACCAGTTGAGTCCTTTCCTGTTTCTTAGGCTACATGTCTGTTTACATGTCCATCCAAGAGGGGGAGAGAGCCAGAGCCAGAGCCCACTTAATGGCTGCTATCTTATTTTAAATCTCTGATCACAGCTTTTGATGTAGTGGGTACGGTAAACAGTTCTGACCACTGACAGAATTTTGCACAGCACTATAAGCCTTTTTTGTCATTATCTTACGGATAAAGTCCCTCATATTTTCTTGGCACACAAAGGACAAAGGATGAAGTCCACTGAGCCTCACCCCACCTCCATTTCTAAAGTGTGGAGTGGGGGCTTTTGGCTTCTGCCCACTCACTCTATAACACTTTGGTGTGCCACTTATGAAGCTAATCAGATCTTGTTCTGTTGTGGTCCAAGCCAGCCACCAGGGATGCTGGTCCTGGGGCCTTTAGTGGGGCTATTCAGGTGCAGGTCAGTGTCAGGTGCTCTCTGTGACCAGTTGGGGCCTAGCTGTTAGGAGCTACAGTTGTTAGCTGCCTGTACCAGGCCTGGTTGTGCATGGAGGGGCCAAGATGTGTGCCAAGACTGAGTGCCACCAGCACCAGACCTGGTGCAGATCAGCAAAATGCCCAAGGTACCTTGAGATTCACTGCCATCTGCAGTCTGCTTGTCAGGCTCAGTTACTCAAAGAGCTTCAGGTAGTTACATGAGATGTGTGGAGCAGGATCTCAGTAAGTCACCAGGAAAAAGGAGTGGTGTATGTTAGGTTATACAGATGCAAATTTGGCACCAGCGTTTGGGTCTGAGACCACTCAGCAAAAGTCCCAGGGTTGTGTTCAGGGACTTTTTTTTAATTGAATTTTATTGTTGTTGTATTACATCCATCCCCTTTTTACTCCCCTCTGTCCCCTTCCCCAACCACCCACTCCCCCACAAAGTCAATCCCACTTGTTGTCCATATCCATGGTTCTTCCATACTAGTCCCTTGACTAAACTGCTCCCCTTTTTTGCCTCTTCCTCCCCCCTCCACCCCACTCCCTTCCTCCTGCCCACTGAAGGTCTATTCACTGTATTCATGTATCTGGTTCTGTTTTGCTTGTTTAGTAGACACAATCTCTGAGATGACAAGTGGTTATAGGTAAGTGAAGCTCAAATCTGTTGCAGTTTTTTTACTTCTCCAACATGATTATCAGGAAATTAATTACAGAAAAATATAGCTTTTTGGAACCTTCTTACACCTTCTCACAGATCTAGGCATTAGAATCTTGTGAGTTTGCACTGAGAAGTTGGATGGGCCAGTAGCAATTATGTTGATCTTCTGTGCAGTATTGTTTGAAAACTTAAGAACTTGCAGTCATTATAGGTGTCTTTGAGCAGCAGTCAGGTTTTCCAGTGAACATCTTTGGGTTTGTTAGCATCTGTAACAGTGCCTGGTACATAGTAAGTGCTCTGTAAATGTTTGTTGAATAATGAATGAATGAGGGACTGAATGGAATAAACAATACCTATTTTGAAGCATTTAATACAATATCTCACTCTGATTTTTTTTTCATTTTTATTCCTACTTGCCTGGCTATTCAAGTCACTTGAATATAATCAAGTGCATGCTAGTACCTTGCATAGGGCTAGATTATAGTAAACACTAAGTGACTATTTTACCTATGAATATCACTCTTGGCCTTTGAAAATGTGAACATTCACTGAAGAAGCTAAAGAAAAAGTCCTCCAATTATAAACTACAGATTTGAAGAAATGCAAGTATGTATCATTTAATGTAGAGGCAACATAAAATATCATTTAAGAAATTATATAAAAGGGAAAGACTGATGAACTAGCCAGTTAGTGGTTTTGTATTCTTTCCCTCTCATTCATTCTGCTGACACCAGATGGTGGTGCTTCATTATGATCTACTGAGTCCCTGCCATGTAGTAACTTATTTAGCAATACTAGGTTGGCCAAAATGTCCTTATGGTTTTTTCCATAAAATAAAAGAGACAGTTTTCATTTTCACCAATAATTTCATTTTGAGTATGTGGGCTATCTCCCACATGGTATAATTTTGATTGTTCTCAAAATTTTGAATATCTTGATTTGATCTCTATCAACTTCAATTGGTTTACCCAACTGTGGAGCATTGTCCAGCAAGAAATCTCTAGCACAAAACTTTATAATCACTTTTGACATGTTCAACCAGTCACAGCACCTTCTTTGTGCATAAAATGCACAAATCATTTTTGTTTTTTGCATTTCAGTTGCATTTTTACCTTTCTTGAAATAATAACATATGCTAAAAGGTTGCATATTTTCTTCCATCTTCAATATTAAAATAGCTGCACAAATATTCGCCAATTTTGTTGTTTTTTAAACATATACTGAGATGACAGCTGTCACAATACAATCTAACAAAATTGTTTCAAATGAAGTTAAAGACAAGTAAGTGCTACTAGAGCCATCTTACAGAAAGCAAACAAACTTTTTTGCCAGCCAAATATACAGTGGAAGGTTTATGCTAGGCACTAAGATTTCATAAATCAATAACACATAGATCTGCTACCAAATAGGTCAACTAGAAAATAACCAACCTTACCAGAGAGGTTGACTAACTGCCCATGGCCATCCAGAAGTTCAGCGGTGGAGCCAGTATCTGAGTCCAGGCAGTGCGACTACAGAGTCTGTTCTCTTAACCACTGTGCTATATAGGACCCTAAATCCAAGTCCTGTGCTCCATCCACTGCCCTAAAATACACAGAAAAGTCAATGCATTAGGAGAGGCTGGAGTGGTCACAGTCAGCTGGAGGTGGGGAGAAAGACAGGGGGGCTAGCATGCTTGCCATGTCAAATCAGGCCGCATCCAAATGCAAAAAATTTGGGCAGATATTTGGGAATTGCTGGCCAAGTGAAGTCAACTGCACAGAAGAGAAGCAACACTGGGAAACCACGAAATTTAAACGAAGGGATCATTTCAAGATTCGAATTTAGACCCTGGCAAAGACAAGCCCGGTTTTAGCAAAGTACACTAAGGCATTAAAATAATTCAATTTAGCCCTGGCTGGGTGACTCAGTACTTGAAACTGCCCCATACACCAAAGGTTGTGAGTTCAATTCCTGTTCAGGATGCATGCCTAGATTGCAGGTTCGATTCTGGTTGGGGCACATACCAGAGGCAACCCATCAACGTTTTTCCATCTCTCTGCCCCTGTCTCTCTCTCTTCCTCTCTCTTTAAAATCTATAAACATACCATCAGTGAGGGTTTTTTTTTTTTGTTTTTTGTTTTTTTTTTTAATTTGGATTAAATTGGTAGGCCTGTCTTCTCACTGGAGTAAGATGCTAATCTGGCAAACTGCCACAGCCTCGAAGCACTTCCATTCTTTCCATCTGCCCCTCCCTCTTTCCCAACAAAAGTTCTTCCTAGTTTTTTCTGTGATCTTTGCAATCCTTGCCCATTTCTCTAATTTCATTTTCTGTATCGGCGATCTAATATGCTTTTGGTTTTTGATGTGGTACAATTGGCCTTGTTGGCTTTTTCCTGCATTGCGTTTGTTTGCAATCGCAGCTGGAACAAATTACCACCAACTTGGTGGCTTAAAACAACAACAATTTATTCCCTTACAGTTCTGAGGACGAGAACGCCGAAACCAGTACCAAAAGCAACCCATCACCGCGGCTGCACTTCCTTTGGGGTATCCAGGAGAGAACGGTCCTTGTCTCTTCCCGCTTCCTGCGGCGTCTTTTCCTGCTTCCTATGATGCCTCATTTGGCTTCCTGCGACGTCTTTTCCGGCTTCCTGCGACGTCTCTTCCTGCTTCCTGTGGCATCTCTTCCGTCTTCCTGTGACATCTTTTCTGGCTTCCTGCCACGTCTCTTCCAGCTTCCTGCCACGTTTCTTCCTGCTTCCTACGGCGTGTCTTCCAGCTTCCTGCAACGTGTCTTCCTGCTTCCTGCAGCGTCTCTTCCGGCTTCCCGCAGGAAAGCCCGTTTTCTGCAACGTCTCTTCCGGTTGCCTGCGCGGCTCTTCCACCTTTCCGTGGCGCCTGCAGGACGTTCGGGGTCGGTGGCTGCAGGGCCGCAGCCCCTCCCTCCGCCTTCGCGGGCCTGTGTGTCCGTCACGCCCGTTTGCCACGCGCTCTCTTACACAGACCCGCCCACCAAATAACCGCTGATCACCCCCACTAGACACTTGATTTAATCACACCTGTTACCAAATGAGGTCGTATTCACCCTTTCCCCAAATGACGTAATAGCTACAACTTGCGCGGATTAAGACTTGATCTCTTTGGGTGGCCATTATTCAGCCTACTAGTTTTCAAACCCTGAAATGATAAACGAGATTTAAAAACTAGAAAAACCTTCTCTAACAATCCACTAAAAATGTCACCATCATCAAGGAGACACCCTCTCTTAGAGCCTCTTCAGTCTGGCTTCTTTTCTCACCATTCCCGGAAAACACCCTTGTCCGCGCTGCCAAATCCCGTGATGGGTGCTCGGTTCCCACCCTGTTCTGGCACCAGCGACACCGGGTGGCCCTTGCTCCTCCGGCGCTACCGCTACTCCTCAGCCTGCCCGCCTGGCCCATCATCTGCTGGCAGCTTCTGCGTGCGCGAGTGCCCAGCGCTCAGTGCTTCCGCCGCTTCCCTTCTTTACTTGTTCTCAGTCCCAAAGTAATATAATCCAGTTCCCATGTTTTAAATCCACCGATACTCTGATGATTCCCAGACACATCTCCATCCCAGCCTCTCCTCTGCACCTTCAGTTTTGATACTGAACAACCTATTTCTCATCCTCATCCAAATGCCTAATGGGGTCCCAATCCCAAAGGACTCTTTATTTCACTGCTCTCCCCACCCCCCAAACCTGCTCCTTCCCCAGGGTTCCCATATCCAAAAAAGCTAGGGGTCCTCTTGACTTTGCTTTCTCACATATCCTGCAGCCAGTCCATCAGCGAATGCTATTTGTTCTTTCTTATAAAAAAAAATTCTGAATTTGACAATGTTGGCCCACCTTGACCACTGTCTCCTATTCTAAGCTGCCATTGCGTCTTGCTCCTTACAGACTATATGACCATGGAGATCATTTAACTACAAATCTAATCACGCAGCTCCCTTCTCAGAATGCTCCACTAGCTTCCCATCGTATTTAAAATAAAATGCAACGTTTTTGCCATGCTCTGTGATTCCTCTCCAGTGTCATTTCTCTCCACTGTCTCCTGACAGCACCCTAGGTCACCCCTCAGTGACTCCTTATCTGTTCAGTTGTCACTACCAGAGAGAGAAGCCCTTGACAATCTGCTTGAGAGTCTTCTGCCATTCTGCCACCCCTCCCCACAACTAATTTTTAAAACACATTTGTTGCTGCATCGCACTATATTCAGTATTCATTGGTCTACTTGATTACTTTCTGTCTCTCTAACTAAAACATTGGATTTTTGAGAGTGAGGAGCGGGCCTAATTGTGTTTCTCACCAGAACACTGGTGCCCAGAGCAGTGCTGACAGAATAGAAATGTGTTAGATATTTTTGAAAGAATGAATTAGTGATTTACAGATTTGAGGCTGGGATATAAAAGGTAAGCTCTTAGAGGGGATCTCCTTTCGCTATCCTGACCACAGACTCAAATAACTGCAGCTGTGCTTCCTCCCAGGTGGTCATGACCACCTGCCCTTGCTGAGCATCCGCTCTGAGCAGCCTCAGGGGGAAATGGGGTACAGACAGACCTACATGGCAGGGGTGACCTCAGAGGGCTCAGGTAGTACAGACTGTCTTGTGTTACAGAAACAGCTGCGACACAAAAATTGTGTGTTTGTGTATGTGTGTGTGTGTATTTTTTTTTTTTAAATGTTACGTATTGCGATTCTCTCTGAGTTCTTAGCCAAAAGAACTTCACTGATGCCCACCTTGGGCAGCAGTTGAAAGAGTGCCGTGGTGAGGTGCGTGCTGCCCACAGCCCAGGCAGAGCCCTGTGGGGTGCAGGTCCTGCACATGCCTTCCTTCCACCTTAGACACTTCTCCACCACCAACCCCACCCCCACCCCCTGGGAGAACCCATATCAAATACAGATGTAATATTGCACGTTAATGAACAAGCAGAAGTTCAGAGGTGAGCTTCAGTTTGAATTCCTGGTGTCTATTGCTGGCTGGGTTTCTTAGGAAAGTCACTTGTTGAAACTCCACTCTCTTATCTATAAAGTCAAATGTCTGTCCCTTGCCCCATTCTTGAATTTTCCATCTTCCATCCATTATGGTCTGTGACCCGCAAACTTCCTCTCCTTGCTGCCTCCCAGCAGAACACTTCAGCCAGGTGGCCATTGACCTGTAGGAGAGAAGATTTCCTGGAGGTGACATGGAGGCCGCCTTCAAGGTCAGTCTGAGGACCCTGGTTTGCGTGGCTATGCAGGGACCCAGAGCTGGGCCTTTGCAGGGCTTCTGATCTTTCCTGTCCTCTGAAGCCCTCATTTAAACTGTTGGTGATGCCACATTACCAGCATTTTCATTAAGTGGCCAGATAGCCTGTGTCCTACATCAAGGGCTACACACATGGGGTTGCCTCTCTATTCCTTCAAACTATCAACTCTATTTTTCGAACTATCATCTCTTCTGTGAGCTCTTTGAATACAGGATTCATTCTGAACCAGGGTGCCTGTCTTCAGTCACTCCTCACTGGCAGGGCATCCTCCTGTGCCTCAGTTTCCTCACCTGTAGAATGGGGTTATTGTGAAATTGTGAATCAGTATGTAAAGCACTTAAATAAATGCCTGGATCAAAGTGGAAATATTGTCTGTTGTTGTTATTAGTAAGAAGCTTGACCTCATTTTTTTTTTAATGCTTTTATTTCATTATTTTTAGAGAGAGGGGAAGGGAGAGAGGCAGAGAGGGAGAGAGACATCAATGTATGGTTACCTTTCACCTGCCTCCAGTCACAGACCTGACTGGAGACCTGGTTTGCAACCTCATTACGTGCCCTGGCTGGGGAATCGAACCTGCGACCTTTGGGTTTGCAGGCCGGCACCTTATCCACTGTGCTACCAGCCAGGGCCTTGACCTCATTTTAAAGAGGAATTTATCATGGAACTTCATCTGCCCCTTAATATCAGGTCTGTCCCCAAACTATCAAGCCCATATCAATGTAATTAAAAACAGTTTGTGCAGCGAATACTTCTGGGACAGACCTCATATGTATTCCTCCCTTTTTCTGTCCATCACTGAGTGCAATGCCTAATGCAATCCTCTTCCCTGTTGGTTCTCTTTTGTCTTATGGTCAATGTCTGATGTAGGGAGAAGCTCCCAGCTGGGGAGGAACCAGCCCTGGTGAATTCTCTGAGCCTAATGCTCCTCCTCTGCCAAAGGGAGTTAATCCCACATGACTGGTACTGCTAAAAGGATTGACCAAAATTGCATCATAGAGTAAGTGGCAGATAATACTGTAACTAAAAAAAAAAAAAAATACTGTAACTATTAGGCCTGTTTTTCTATGTAATCTGACTAGTATTAGGTTCACAATAAAAAATAATATGTTTATTGTTCAAAAATAGTTCAGTATCAGCCATTTTTATGGGGTTCCGTCTTACAATAGTAGCAATAATTGCAATAAAACCAGTAGCTTTCAATATTTCCTTAAAGTTTCCATATGCTGGGACCGTCCTTTTTGGTTCCCAAGGATTATGCAATTGAATTCCATGAACTATAAGGTCTGTGCTGTTATGATTTCCGCTTGTCAGATGAAGAAACTGAGACCTCTAGAAGTTTAGCAAATATCCCAAGTTAACACCGCTAGCGATGGGATACAAACCTATGCAGTTGAATTCTGCACTCATGTATGTACCCAGCACTTGGGCTCGGCCCTCTGAATCCAGGCTCTGCTGTGTTCTTTCCCATCCACCCTCGGGCCTCCAGGACAGACACCTGTCCTTGACCCTAGGCCGTGGCTAGGCTTCTGCCACCTAATAAGAAAGGCCCTGCTTCTGCCTTTCTCTGCCTGAGTCCTGGAATAAGGCTTTCTCCTGGTTTCTCCATCACCTGTTCTCTACGGGCAAGGAACACACATCCATTATTCTCGCCAGACCTTCCTGACACCAAGTGCTTTACTGAACAGCTCCGCAGCGCGTGTGCTGTCCTGTGACTCAGGTGCCGGGTTCTTTGCACCGGACAGTCACTGCCCCCTGAGACTTCACCTACATCCCTCTCAATCCCTTCCCCATTCCTTCTACTGCCGCATTCATGCCCACCTCCTCTGTCCTTGACTGCCGTCTTAAGCAGATCATGCCTCGCGCTGCTTTTGCCTACGACGCTATGGGGACACTCGCAGGGAGCTTGGGACCTGGTTCTCACATGTGAAGAGCTTGCGATCTCACTGGCAAACAGATCACAGGAAAAGAAGTGCAAGGAAGTGCGCAGTGAGGGATAACTGAGTGTCACAAACCACATTCAAGGAAGGCCTGGCACTAGGGGAAGGGTGGAGAAAGTGATCTGCACACGACAGTCCCTGTTCATCACCAGCGCCAAGCCCAGAATCCCAGCAGTAAAGGGAGCCCCGCACCAGCACCGAGGGGCTCACCTGAGGTCAGCGACATGCAGCTTTGCAAACAGTCCCTCACCCCCTCCCCACTCCCCACGCCGTGTGTCTGCAGTGGGGGAATTTCATTTCTAAGCCTCGTTACACATGGTCACGATGGAAGCTCTCTCCGGGGCCAGGCTGACTGGGCCACAGCAAACTGCAGCCTAAAAGCCTCATTTTTATTTGTTTGTTTGTCTGGACCCACATAAAGCATGTATTTTTAGATGCTGTGAAGATGTTTTGATTTTTTCAACTTCTGGTCACTGAACAAGCCTCAGGTATCTGTAGCCATTAAGCTTAACCGCAGGCAGATATCAGGCATGACCAGGAAATCAATATGAACCATGAAACAAGATACTTCCTCCCTTCCTCGCTCCTGCCAGCGGAGAAGGCCCCACCAAGGTAACGTGAGAGCAGCCAGCTGCTTGCTGCCCCTCCTCCTCCCTGCGTGGCAAACAGACATTACTTTCTACCACAAGCATGCGCCAGGGCTACATTCAGAGGCCTCAATAGTATCATGAAGTCAGTCATAAGTCTCCTTTGCATCTTAGAAGCTCTTACAGATTGTGCTCTGGAAAAGTGCGGGAGAAGAGAGGAGAGGTTCATAGGGCGGACATGTCCTTATACCGTGATTAGGCCCTCTGTTTCCGGACAGAGCTACTAACCATGTGCATTTATTACTAAAACTCCCCCTAAAACTTTATTTCCAAACTGCATGCTACAGTCTTAGCCATACACAGTGGGGCCTCTTTACTACATCCAGCTTTTATTCATCTGACGTTACCTATCATTGATGACAGCCTTGCATGCTGAACCTGTGGGGCTCGGTAAGACTTTGAACTAAACAGCTTTGTGACCAACAGTTAGGCTCTGTTCCCCATCCCTGGCAGACAGTGGGGAAGTCCAAGGGTGACAGCAATGGGCACACAGTCCACTCAGCTACTATAGTAAAATGCCACTGACTGGGGGCTTCAGCAATAGTCACTTATTTTCTCCCAGTCTAGAAGCTGGAAGTCCAAGGTCAAGGTGCCACATGGTTGGTTTGGGTGAGAGCTCTTGTGTTGGGGGACAGGTGTCACCATCTTACTGTATTCTCACAGACCTCTTCTTTATACAGCAGGGACGGAAGGTGCACACTGTGGCCTGGTGTCTCTTCTTAGAAAGACAGTCCTATGAGGAGGGATCCACTCTCATGACCTCCCAAAGTCCCCATGTTCACATGTCATCCCATGAGGGATTGGGAGCTCAACATATTGAGGGGAGTGGAGGGATTAGGATTGCACTATAGATATTCTCTGTTACTGCATGGACTCTTCTGCTCAGGGACAGGAGGCTCGGCAAGGTGACGGCATCTCAGGTGTGCCCTGTAGGCAGCAGTGACTGGTGTGACATGGAGCAGTCTCTTTGCTGTAGGATGAGCTGCTCAGACTTGAAATTAACACACCCATTACAGTGGCTACTATCAAAAACACAGAAAATCATGTCTGTGACAGTGTCGAGAAACTGGACCCTCACGCAATGATGACATGGCAATTCCTCAAAAAATTAAAAATAGGACTATCCCATGGTCCAGCAAATGATCCAGCAATTCTACCTTTGGGTACATATCCAGAGAAATTGAAAGCAAGGTCTCCCAGAGATATTTGTACACGTATGTTTATAGTAGCACTGTTCATAATGGCCAAGATGTGAAAGAAGCCCAAATGTTCACTGACAGATGAATGGATAAACATAAATGAACCTTGAGGGCATTATGCTAAGTGAAATAAGTCAAAAAGCAAATACCGTATGATTCCAGTTTTATGAGATATCTAAACTAGTCAAATTCATAGAAACAGAAAGTGGAATGACAGTTACCAAGGGTGGAGGGGAGGAGAAAATGGGGAATTGTTGTTTAGCGGGTTTAGATTGCAATTTTGCAAAATAAAGAAGTTCTGGAGATCTATTGCACTGCAACGTGAATATCTTTAACCATGAACTGCACACTTAGAAATGTGTGCACACATAATTTTATGTTACGTGTTTTTTTTAACCACAAGATTTTTAAAAACTACAGGTGTCAAGTCTAACCTCAAGCAGATGCTAGCAATGAAAGAGTCGTTTGAACTTTCTAAGGTTTAGTTCCTTCACCTGCAAACAAGGGAGGATGACATCGATCCCTGAGAGCTGGATGAAGTGTATGGAAATTTTGAGACATTCTGGGGCAAAGCAGAAGCAGTGCGCTAGTGTTGTTGCCACTGGACATACTTCTGCCACCATTCCAATTAGAACAGATGCCTTAGTTATCCAGAAGTGTTTTAATTCTGGCCTCTATTGGATGCCTGCTTGTATACATTATAGACACAGAAATGGCCTATCCTATCAATTCTCAGATTGGGAGGTATGGTCAATATTTTAAATGAAACTTTGAGATGAAGAATACGTCATCTAGCCCTGGCTGGTGGCTCAGTGGATTGGCACCAGCCTGCGAACCCAAAGGTCACTGGTTCAATTCCCAGCCAGGGCACATAACCAGGTTGCAAGCCAGGTCTCTATCCAGGTCTCTATCCAGGTCCGTAGCTGGAGGCAGGTGAAAGGCAACCCTACATTGATGTTTCTCTCCCTTTCTTCCTCCCTCCCTGCCTGTCTCTCTAAAAATAATGAATAAAAAATGTTTTTAAAAAATATGTCTTCTAAGCAGAAGAAACCAAAACAAGTTCCCCGAGTCAAAAAACATTCAACTAAGATTTGTAAATGGCAGCCTGGACTCCTGATTGGGTCCAGATCAGAGGACGGTTGAGAAGACTGACTTAGTCCAGGCAGCTCCTCCGTAAAGGGCAAGCTGGGGAATCCATGTGTGGGCTGTGAGATATTTACACTCATTTGACTGATGTTGTATCATAAAAAAGTTTATTTGTAAAGAGGACAGCCAGCACCAGGAACTTGCATATAGTCATCCTAGCCTGGCTGCGCATCTCCAGGAAGCTCTGGTCCCAGGCCCCTGAGTTTTGGGTAAAAGAAGAGAACACAAGCTTCCTACTACACACCCAGATGAGAAAGAAGGGGCATTTTCCTTGGTTCTCCTACTCAAGAACCATCAAAACCAGAACCCCGTTTCCTGTGGACATTTTCAAAAGAGGCTAGAAAATCCTTTGAGAGGGACTTTGAGAGTACTTCATTTGCAGTGTTCCTAGCAGTGACTTGACCCAACACCAGCAGGTGGCGAGTTCAGACCACCATGCAGGATAAGTCAGCGAGCTGAACCCCTTCAGTCCCTGGGTGATTTTAGAAGTTTAGAGACAAGGGGATGGCATATCCACAGTGCACTGAGTCTGGCACCATAAGGGAGCAGTGACGAGATTAATCCCAACCCGTGTATAAAGTGTTCTTAGAGTTGCATTTGACTTTAAGTATTGCTGCTTCTATTAGAACGTTGGTTTGGTGAATGCAATTTGATGGAAATTTTCTGTTTGCTTAGGACCATGTGTCTTGGTACCTGAGGGCCCAACCAAAAGTACTTGGCTGTTTGTTGAAGAGACTCTTGGTTTATTGTTCCAATTCATGTTATATCAGGAATCCTGAGGTAGATGGGCAGTGAGATACCCTGTCAAAACATGGTTACAGACATACACAATCCAAAACCTAGACCTCGTTGGGATGTAAGCTCAGTCAGGAACGGATTTGTGTTTGTTTTGATTGCTGCTTTATTCCCATCACCTGGAAGAGTTCTGAGGACAGTGGTGCAGTCACTATTCTTCAAATGAACAAATGAGTACTTGATGACTGTCCACGCACACATAAACTCACACAACAGAGCCACCAGTTTCTCATGCGTGGGAAACATATGCACATCACAGATGATTGAATATGTGGCTGAATGTGACTAATTTTCTCGATATGAAGAAATTAATGACCTGTGGGCCTTATAGCTGGGTATTGTATCCAGAACACTAAAAATATTTTTAGCTTTAAGGAATCTTAAATTTTGAGAAAAGCATGTAAACAATGGAAACTATAAAATCAACAGACATGATATTTAGACTAAGCCGCCAAAGAAAGTCAAAATCTATTTTTTTAAAAGATTTTATTCATTATTTCCAGAGAGCAGGGAAGGGAGGGAGGAAGGAGGAGAGAGAAACATCAATGTATGGTTGCCTTCCACCTGCCTCCAGCTAAAGACCTGGCTGGAGACCTGGCTTGCAACCTGGTTATGTGCCCTGACTGGGAATCGAACCAGTGACCTTTGGGTTTGTAGGCCAGCTCCATTGTACTTAGCCACCAGCCAGGGCCAAAAGTCAAAATCTTAAATATTATTTTAGATCATGATTAATCATCACCACGTTTCTGAGGCTAGTTAAATTACTCTTTTATTACTTTCTTTTTTAGACTTAGTTTATAAAAACTTTGAGTAACTTGATAAATTTACTAGTAACTAATTTGAGATCTTGTTGGGAGTCTCTGTAAAATAATGGGTATATATATATACATAAATATAGATATATATCCTAATTTAAACATCTATGCAAAGACTTAAGGAGATCAAAATTCTGAAGTTTGGGAGGCCCAAGAGATCATTAAGTTTACCTGTTGCCTTTTCCTTCACAGTCCACCTTCAGTCTTCATCTTAGATGCCCATTAGCACAGAGTAAGGGAAACAAAGGAGAAGAGGCAGAATGGAGATTTCTTAACCCCACAGGTAATTGAAATGAAGGATATATGAGCCCCCTCATGGTTGTGAGGTCGGTAGTGGTTCAGAATAGAACTCAAAAGCAGAAATCAGGACGGGTAGCAACCATCCCAAATACTTCGTTTCCCCAAAGCTAGGCATGGGCATGCTGACATTGAAAGTCAGTGAGAAAGTGTGTGTGTGTGTGTGTGTGTGTGTGTGTGTGTGTGTGTGCGCGCGCTCTGCGAGAGTCATCAGACCTTGGAGTCAAATACTCAAAGTTTAGATGCTGCTGCTGCCCAGCACCACCACTGTCCCCAGCTGCCACACTTCTGGTCCTCAGCCCCATTATATATCAGAAAAGTTTATTACTTACTGCATGTGCCCATTGCAGGGGTTCTCACTAATCTGATCTAGGGTAGGACTCTAGCACCAGCAGTTTTCAGAGCTACACAGACAATCTTTATATGCAGCCACAGCTGAGACCTACCATATCATGCATTGCAGCAGCTTAGGTGAAGTTAGATAGAATTTACTCTTGATTAAATTAGTTGATCTTGAGCCTAAAACATGTATAAATATCATCTTCTGATCTTGAGGAAACAAAAAAGTCTTTGGCTTAATGTAGTGAATAAACATACATTATCTGCACTCCCTCCTGACTTCCCACTAACAAAAGTTATAGACTCAAAGGACAGACTGAACACAGGGGAGAACCATCAGGCAAGAAATACTAGTAAAATGCTAGAAAATGAAGTGCAGATAGAGGATTAGAATGGACTTTGCAAAGCTGAAAAGCTAACACTGAAGGGTTTTCTGAGAAGAACATTGGTAAGAGTCCAGCTGATTCTCGGCCACATATACTCAAAAAGCCTAGAAAACTGGAGGCTCCACATACACAGATGGAAAGAGGGAGGCACTGAGAACAGGAGGATTAGGTTGAGATTCAGGATAATGGACAGCTGGTCCCTCAGGTCCTCGCTCCCAATGTGAGAAGTCAAGCAATTCCCTCCCTCTGTCATAGAAGAAGTGAGGTTATCTTCCGGAGTAACCAAAGCAAGAGTCTCCAGACAGGATACCATCCCCATGGGAAGCAGGAAAGGGGCATGGGACTGGGAAGGGGGGATTTGGGGAAAGTCTAGAAATTACCTTTGGCAGCCATACCCTTCAGCAACTTGGCCCCAAGAGTGCTGAATGCCAAATAGATGCTCTCCAGGTGAAAGATTATCCAATCTTTCGCTGGACACATTGAAGGGCTCTAAGGCAGGGGCGGAGAGGGGGAGCAGACGGACAGGTAGGGGGTGAACAAAAGCAAAAATTATATTTAAAATACCTACAATATCCCTGACTGATGTGGCTCAGTGGATTGAGCACTGGGTCTGTGAACCAAAGGGTCACCGGTTCGATTCCCAGTCAGGGCACATGCCTGGGTTGTGGGCCATGTCCCCAGCTGGAGGCCTGTGAGAGGCAACCACACATTGATGTTTCTCCACCTCTCTTACTCCCTTTCTTCCCCTGTCTCTAAAAATAAGTAAAATCTTTTTTCAAAATCAGTAAAACACTTACAGTAGAACACTCGTAATCACCTTGAGTGAAGTCGATGAGATGACAAGCCATGCCCATCATTTCTGGGGTTCCAGTCAGCTTGGCTTGGCAGAGCCCTGCTCAGATCTCCCGATCCTTGCAGAAAGCTTCCATTCAACTACAAAAAATTAAAACAGAAGAAATGGAAGTCAAGGGAAATGGAGACAAAAACAATAAATGTAAAATTACTACCGTCAGAGAGAAAAGAGAAGAGGCTTCATTCATAAAGCAAAAATGAAAGACAATAAAAATAAACCCTCCAAGAACAATAACGAGTTCCCAGGAATTCAAATGGAGCAGCTTTGGTGGCTGGTCTCTAAGCAGAGACCCAGTGGACTGTGCTTCCCAGCACCGGTGCTCTTGCTTAGTCCTCCCGCAGGGAATCTGGTTGGACCCTGTGATGGCATCTCACTGCCTGGCCCGGAAGTGACGCTGCGGCCTTAGGCATACCTGCCAGCCTCTGCTTTTGGGAAGCCCTGAGTTGCCATGGACAAAGTGTTTGTACGCCGTTGGACATGAGGAAAGAGAGAAGTCCTGGGGCTGCATGGAGAGCAAGGGGCTCAGCCCACCAAGGGCCCAGCTGAGTCTTTTCAGCTCTCCGGCTGAGGGCAGATGCTCGGATGCAGCTGTTATCTATTCCAGCCCACCTGGCCTCTGACTCAGAAGTGGATCACGTGAGAGGCCCCAAATGAGAGCAATGTACTCGAATCAACTCACGGAATGATGAAAACGTTTTTAAAAGGCTGCTGTTTTTAAACCATTAAGTTACATATGGTGTGGTATACAGCAATTGCTGTCTAAAGCAATTGCAAAAAAAAAAAAAAAAAATCTAAATGGTACCAGACTTCTTCTTTTTTTAAAGGTTTTATTTATTATTTTTAGAGAGAGAGGGAGGAAGGGAAGCAGAGAAGGAGAGAAACATCAACGTATGGTTACCATTCACCTGCCTCCAGCTACAGACCTGACTGGAAACCTGGCATGCAACCTCGTTATGTGCCCTGACTGGGAATCGAACCAGTGACCTTTGGGTTCACAGGCCAGCGCCTATCCACTGAGCCACCAGCCAGAGCTGGCACCAGATTTCTTAACAGCAACCCTGGAAGCTGAAAGAAAGTGGAGCAATAGCTTAAAAGCCAGAGTGGAGGGTGGGAATGTATTATTTCCATCTACAGTCTTACACAAGTAAAATTAGCAATCAAACATAGGGTTGAATTGAAGAGAGCTCATGCAGGGCCTCAAAAAACTTACATCCTGCCCTGGCTGGTGTGGCTTAATGGATTGGTACCAGCCTGCAAACCCAAAGATCGCTGGTTTGGTTCCCAGTCAGGGCACATAACCAGGTTGCAAGCCAGCTCTTCAGCCAGATCCGTAACTGGAGGCAGGTGAAAGGTAACAGGGTTAGGTAACCAGGAAAAATTGGAAAGTGATCACAATGGATTCCAGGAGAAATATATCTAGGGTAAAGGGGGGAAAGGTTGGGACTGGCATCACACCTGATCATCTGAGATTGAATGGAAACATTATTGGAAAGGGAGTGTATTTATTCTTACATGTTGAAACTTCAGTCACCTTCAAAGAATTCTCCATTTGATGCAATACACCTATTGAGACATTTTTTCCCACTGCTCAGAACAATTTTTGAATGCTTCAGTTTTGATGCCTTTTAGTTTTTCTGCTATATTTTGTTTCACCTCTTCCACATCAGTGAAATGTTTTCCTTTGAGGACTTTTTTCCTCCAAGGAAACAAACAGAAAAGTCACTCAGGGCACGATCAGGTAAATAAGGAGGGTGGAAACCAAGGGTCATGCTATTTGGGGTCAAATACAGCTGAGCACTCAGCACGGTGTGGGCAGGTGCACTGGTGAATCACCCATCATGAAATGGGCAAACGTGTTGAAAGTGTCTTCAAAAATAAATTCACTGAGTCTGGCCCTGGCTGGTGGCACAGTGAATAAGGTGCCGGCCTGGGAACTCAAAGGTCGCTGGTTCGATTCCCCAGCCAGGACACATGACCAGGTTGCAAACCAGGTCTCCAGCCAGGTCCTTAGCTGGAGGCAGGTGAAAGGCAACATGGATGTCTCTTTCCTTCTCTGCCTCTTTCCCTCCCCTCTCTCTGAAAATACTAAATAAATTATTTATAAATAAATAACTAAATAAATTCACTGAGGCTGAATGCGATCTCTCACAACAACTGGTGCACTGATCCATCTCGGTTCCTAGAACATTCACCTAGTGGGGGAAGCCTGTTACAAGGTGCCCACCCTCCAGAAGATAATTCCTGTTTTGGGGGGTCCCAAAACATAGTAATAATAATGTAATAAAAAAATAATAATTGTAGCAAGCATTTATTTCAGCACCATTCTAAATGCTCTAAATACTCATTTAACCCTCCTAAAGATTTCACAAGGCAGCCGCTCCAGAGGCACAGAGTAACTAAACAATTTGCTTGGGAGGGCACAGCTACAAGTAGCAGAAGTGGGATTTGAACCCAGGAAGTCTGGCTTCAAAACTTCAGCATTTTTCCACTCTCCTCGGCCGTTTACTAATTTCAGAAAACACACAGTGTGAATTCATCTGGTGTGGCTGAGCAGCCACAACTGTCCTGCTGTCCCCTGGCTGTTACCAAGGGTCTGGAATCTCTCCTGGAGCCTGCGTGGGACAGCAGAGAGGGGAAATCAGACTGGAATGTGCTAAATAAACCCTCATCTGTAACAGGAAACTGGGACATATAAAAAAACTGAGACATGGTGATTTAGAAGCACGAGCATATTGTTTTGATATACCAAAGGAAGAAGAAACAAATAAAAAGAGATTATATAATATCAGAGGATATCACTAAAAGAAACTAAAGTGGTTGCCCTGAGGGGATAGGACTTCATGTTACAGCACAGATACCCCCGAGCAGGTCTGGCTGAGGCCAGCCTGTAGTGTGTGGGTCCTTAACTTTGTGTAGGAAAGATTTCACAGCACGAGCCCAGGCGATTTTGAGAGGATATTCATTAAAGCTGTGGACAGTGACACAAAGGCTGGGGAAAGTGAAACAAAAGAAAGACTTGGGGCAGGAGAAGCAACAGAAGAGAACCCAGGCGGTGCCCTGCTTTAAGCTCCCTGGAAACATTAAAGGGAGAAGTGGGCCAAGGTGGGACTGCTCTTAGCTCATTTTGAAGTCAGAGGAAGGGGGGTCTTGGAGAGAGGATCAGGGGTACGCCTGGGATGAGCTGCTGCTGTCCGCTGCTCTTCTGGCTGCAAGTTGTGTGGGGACCCTTAGAGTTTGGGAGGAAGTAAAAAAGTTCATGCCGGAGAGGAGGCACAGACATGCTCTAGAGCAGGAGCCCCAACCTCCAGGCTGTGCACTGGTCCTAGTGGGGACCTGTTAGTTAGAAGCCAGGTCGCACAGCAGGAGGTGAGTTTGCATGTCAGGAGCTTGAATCATCCAGAAACCACCCCCCAGACCAATCTGTGGAAAATGTCTTCCATGGAAGGAAGGTTGGGGACCAGAGCTCTAGAGTGAGCTTGAACAGAGTCTTTGTCCTGAGGGCTTTTTACCTTTTTATTCTATTTATTTATTTTTCTGCAGGCAAGAATCTTAGGGGAGGATTTCAGCAGAACGTTCACCAGCTTTCTAGGTACTTTTTTTAATATGCTGATTCATCGAAATGAGTGGATGGTGGGGGATGGGATTATTCTTTGGTTGCTTTACTGTTTTATCTTAGGTCTGTCTGGCTCTAATCAGGTTTTTGTTATTTGTTCCCCTTTCTCTGTCCTCGGGTTCAGCTGGCATAAATGGCATTAATTGGGCCTCTGTTCTCTATCTCCCAAACCAGGGACACTTAAGCTTTGTATTCTCTGGCCAGGGAGGAGTGGTATGAACCATTTGCTATCAAGTGTCCTTTGTTAGGAGCGATAAGGTCTTGTGATTCTCCAGATGGCTGTTAGTTGTTCAAATCATTTGGCCTTACTTTTCTTGCCCCAAGACTTTTCCTAGCGTCTTACTGTCCTGCACATTAGGATTGAAGAGGCATGAAAAAGGGGATAACTTTTATTATTTTTAGAGAGAGGGGAAGGGAGGGAGAAAGAGAGGGAGAAAAACATTGATGTGAATGAGAAACATCAATCAGTTGCATCTCATATACATCCCAACTGGGGACCAAAACTGCAACCCAACATGTGCCCTGACAGAGAATCTAACCACTGACCTTTAGCCACAGGGGTCAGGGCAATAATCCAATGATCCTTTTTTCTTTTAAAGATTTTATTTATTTATTTTTACAGAGAGGGGAAGGGAGGCGGAAAGAGAGGGAGGAAAACATCAATGTGTGGTTGCCTCTCAGGTACCCCCAAGTGGGGGTCTGACCTGCAACCCAGGCATGTGCCCTAACTGGGGAACGGAACCTGCAACCTTTTGGTTTACAGGCTGGTGCTCAATCCACTGAGCCACACAAACCAGGGCTAACACAATGATTCTCAAAGTGGCCTTCAAGGCCTTGGACCATGGAAATAGAAATGTTTAGTCTCAGAGAATGACCTAAGTTGACTTTTCATATGTAAGACAGGAAGATCATTCAGAGTTAAGATCCTTGTCCTGAGCCACCCAAGATTGAATGATCCCTTTGAGTCTGGAAGCACCTACTTCCTGTGTGTGTGGCACACAGATCATGTGTGATGTGCAGAGGAACTCCTTTCTAGAAAGGAATGTGGAGTATCTCAGGTGGGACAGGAAGAGAACGAGGAAGATTAATAAACTCCATCCCCGGGTACTAAAGGTGAGGTAGGAGATTAATTGTACCAAAGGAAGGAAGATTGTGTGAGAAAGTCAGACACTACTCTGCTTATATTTCAAGCGAAGACTAAACACAAACATGGGGAGACTTTTTGGAAAGTTCCTGAAACTAACCCAAATGTTGACTTATTTTTAAACCCTTTTTCTTGCTTTTCAATGACCACAGACACTTTCTGTACTACTAAATAAAGATCCCCTCAGCCTCTCCATCTTGGGGGCCTTGGGTCGTTGGTTCAGCCCTGCATATTGTGACCACCAGTTCTCCTAACCTGACCAGCCAGCTTGGGTGGCACAGTTCAATGGGGCCTTCTTGTCTGAGCAGGTGCCATGCAGCTCTTGTCCAGGAGGCTCCCCATGGAGGGTGAGGTAAGTGTCCAGTATCCAGGACAGGATGGACACTTTCCCATGATCTGCTCAGGAGAATGGGGGAAATTAATCCTGGCCAATGGAAGATAGGCACCAGTGAGTCAACTCTCCTCTCTAACTCCCTGAGAGATACCGTCCGGAAAGCCCATATGTAACTGATGGTCCTGTAAAATCAGCATGTAGTCCTGCTGCAGGTCAAATGGCATGGACTCAGCAGCACACTCTTGTGTTGCTTCTCTTTTATCCCCTTCCTGCCCTTTCCTCACTCCCACTGCCTGGGATGGCAACCCATGGCCGAGTCACATCGCATGCCTGTGGCTCTCAAAATTCTCTTTCTGGAAGAACTCAGCTTTCAGAGTTCAAAAATGTTAGAGGCTTCACTTAATAAAAACAGATAATCTGAACAGTCCTATAACTTTTAAAGAAACTGAATTTATCATGTGAAAGCTTCTGTAAAAGAACTTTTCAGGCCCAGATGTTTTTAATGGAGAATTCTTCCAAACATTCAAAAAAGAATTAGCATAAAATCTATTCAACTTCTTTCAAAAACCAGAAGAATGGAAATAACTTGTCAACCCATTTTATGAGGCTAATATTACTCTGTTACCAAAATCAGACAAATACTATATTTTTAAAAACAAACCAAAACCATAAAACTTCAGGCTTAGAAACTAACATGAGAAATTTGAAAAGTATTGGCATATCAAATTCAGCAAGATATAAATGTAATTATATACCAATTAAGTGGGGTAAGAGCTGGACTTACTACTGGGCTGATTTAACATTTTAAAATCAATTGATTCAGAAGAGACATTTGAAGTAACTCAACATCCATTCATGACAATAACTCTCAGTAAATTAGGAATAGAGGGTAACTTCCTCAAGTTGTTAAAAAGCATGTCTAAAAATCAACATTGGCCCAGACTGGTATGGTTTAGTTGGCTGGGTGTCAATCTAGAATGTAAGAAGTTGCAGTTCGATTCATGCTCAAAGCACATGCCTGGGTCACCATTGTAGGCTCAAGAGGCAACCAATTGATATTTCTCTTTCACATCAATGTTTCTCTCCCTTTCTCCCTCCCTTCCCCACTCTGTAGAAATATATAACTAAAATATCAATGGTGAAGTGCATAGTTAAAGTCAACAGTTAACTTTCATTTAACAATGAAGGACTGAATACTTTCTTCCTAAAATTAGGAACGAAACAAGGATATCCAGTCTGACTACTCATATTTAACATAATAGTAGAAGTTCTAGCCAGAACAATAAGGCATGAAAAAGAAATAAATGGCATGCTAATTGTAGATAAATAAATAAAACTACCCAAATTTGCAAATGACATGATTATCTGTGTAGAAATGCCAAGGAATCATCAAAATGTTTGCAGAATTAATAAGCACATTCAGCAAATTCACAGGCTACATGTCCAACCACAAAACTTAATTGTATTTTCCTGTATACTAGCAACACATGTGGAAAACAAAAACTAAGAACACACCATTTACACTGACTTTTTTTTTTTTTTTAAAGATTTTATTTCACTATTTTTAGAAAGAGGGGAAGGGAGAGAGGCAGAGAGGGAAAGAGACATCAATGTATGGTTGCGTTTCACCTGCCTCCAGCCACAGACCTAACTGGAGACCTGGTTTGCAACCTGGTTATGTGCCCTGGCTGGGGAATCGAACCTGCGACCTTTGGGTTCGCAGGCCGGCGCCTTAACCACTGTGCTACCAGCCAGGGCTACACTGACTTTTAAATAATAAAATATATCTATGTAAATCTAAGAAAACATGCTAAAAAATAGAAAATGCTGAGAAGTCATCAACAAAGAACTAAATAAATTAAGAGACATATTCGAAGGCTTAGTATTATAAACATCAGTTGTTTCCAAATTGGTCTATAGATTCACTGTTATCTCTATTAAAATCTAAGCAAGAACCTCTGCAGATATATATACAAGCTTATTTATGAAATGTATATGAAAAGGCAAAAGAACCACATCAATATTTTGGGGAGAGAAAATAAAGTAGGAAGAATCACTATACTTTAAGCTAAGACATTATACAGGTACAGTAATTGAGACAGGGTGGAAACAGTCATGCAGATCAGTGGAACAGAATGAAGACCCCAGAAATGGACCAGCACAGACATGCTCAGTTGATTATTGGCATGATGCCAAAGCAGCTCATTGAAGGAAGTATTATCTTTCCCTCAGATGGTGATGGAGCAATTAGACATCTATAGATAACAATAACACCCGTTGAACCAAACCTCTCACCATATGAAAAGATGAATTCAAAATATATTACAGGTTTAAATGTAAGTAAAACTATAAAACCCTCAGAGGAAAGTGGGAGAGAGTCTTTGGGCTAGATAATGGCATTAAACATGACTTCAGAAGCACAGCACATAAAAGGAAAAACTGACAGATTGGACCTCATCAGAATGAAAAATGTTTTGACCTCATCAGAATGAAAAATGTTTGCCCTGTGAAAGACCTGGTAAAAAAGGTGAAAGTAATAACTATAGATCAGGAGAGAATATTTATAAATCGCATATCTGACAAAGGTCTTGTACCTAGACTATACAGATACAGAACTCCTAAAATCCACACTAATAAAACGGGCAGAACAAGTGTAAAAATGTGCAGAAAAAGCCCTGGCTGGTGACACAGTGGATAAGGCACCAGCCTGAGAACCCAAAGATTGCTGGTTCAATTCCCAGCCAGGGCACAGAACCAAGTTGCAAGCCAGGTCTCCAGCCAGGTCCATAGCTGGAGGCAGGTGAAAGGCAACCATACATTGATGTCTCTCTCCCTCTCTGCCTCTCTCTCTTCCCCTCTATCTAATAAATAAATAAATAAATAAATAAATAAATAAAATAGTGGTAGTAAATACTTTTAAAAAATAAGATAAATAAATAAAATTTAAACAAAATAAAAATAATCAATAAAATCTTTTTTAAAATACCCCCCAAAATGTGCAGAAGATAGGAGCAGACATTTTACCAAAAAGCAGCTAGGGATGGCAAATAAGCACATGTAGGTGTTTGACACCATAGCCATTAATAAGTTAAAATCACACCTTTAGGAATAGCTAAAATAAAATTTCAAAAACAGTGGCAGCACCAAAGTTGGCAAGGATGTAGAGAAAGTGGGTCACTCCCGGATTTCCCATGGAAGTGAACAGGTTTCAACCACTGCAGAAAACAGTTTAACATGCAACTACCACATGAGTCAGCCATTTCACTCCTGGGCATTTATCCCAAAGAAATGAAGACTTAAGTTCACACAAAACATATACATGAATGTTGATACTGGCTGAAGTCCACACAGTGCTTATCAATAAAAAGAGGTGATCCATTGATACATGGAACAACCTGGTGGACCTCAGGGTATTATTATGCTTACTGAAAAGTCAACCTCAAAAGATGACATACTGAATGACACCATTAATAGAACAATCTAGAAATGCCCAAAGAAAAAAAAATTAGGATGAAGACCAGATTAACAGTTGCCTGGGGACAGGGGGATAGGCCTGGGCGATAGGATGGGTTGGAATTGGGGTAGACATTCACACCTGTGGTCATAGATCAGTTCTGGATCTTAATTTTAGGGGTGGCTCTACAGATCCCCACATAGGATAACATTTGATAGCTACACACACACAAATACATAAATAAATGCAAGTTTTATAAACAGTGAAAACTGTTTTTAACTATAGTTTGTTAATTATAGCCTAGTTAACACTGATGCTCCAATGTCAACTTTCTGGGTTTTTCAGAAATATATATTTTAAGATTTTATTTACTTATTTTTAGAGAAGGGAGGAAGGACTAGAGGGAAAGAAATATCTATGTGCGATAGATACATCAGTCAGTTTCCTCTCACATGCCTCCAGCTGGGGACCTAGCCTGCAACCCAGGCAGGTACCCTGACCAGGAATTGAACTGGCAACCTTTCAGTTCACAGGCTGGCACTGAATTCACTGAGCCCCACCAGCCAGGGCCAACTTTCTGGTTTTCTAATTGTTCTATGGCCTGTATATCCTCTCATAATTGGAAGCTGGCTGGAAAATACACAGGAAATCTTGTACTATTTTCCCAACCGCCTTTGGACATATTATTGCTTCATAAAACACTAAAAATAAAATAGGGAAACCTAAAAAATGGAAAAATGTATTTGAAAAATGACTACCTGCTCAAATGTGTAAAGGCCTCAGCCTGCTAAAGCACCCTGAAATAACTGTCAGGGAGTCTTTTCCATCTGCTGAGGACAGATGCAGTCCTGGAAAGAAAGCCAGAACCTGGGCCGTAGCGGAAGTGGGCAAAGGGCAGTAGACCACATCTCCAGTACCTACGGGAGAAGGGAAACGGGCCTGGACAGAGACACAAGCTACAGAGTTGAAGTTAGAAGTAGAAGGAGGCTGTGTGTTCACAGGTGCCCCAGCAGAGCAAGGAACAGGGACAGATGGTGGAGCAAGTCTGGGTCTGGGGAGTTGGGCATGACGAGAACTGTCCCTGTGAGGGAGGATGGAGTGGTAGAGGAAGTAACGCTGGGACAACAGCGCAGAGGGTGTCGGGCTTGGGGCCCTGCCCACCCCAGGAGGCCTGCAGCCCCTCCTGCTCCTGCCTGCAACCCAGCTGCTCCCTCACTCTTCCTCCACCTCAGCCCCAGGCATCTCCCTAATAGCCACCATCACAACCCATATTTGCCTAGAACATTTTTTTTTTAATGCTCCACATCTGTGACCTCATTCGAGCCTCACTGTTCTTGTGTCGGGTAGGCAGGGAAGGCAGTTTTAAGGAAATAGGAGTCAGAAATAGGAGAGGTTTTGGCCCTGGCTGGTGTGGCTCACTGGATAGGCGCCAGCCTGTGAACCCAAAGGTTGCTGGTTCAATTCCCAGCCAGGGCACAGAACCAGGTTGCAAGCCAGGTCTCCAGCCAGGTCCATAGCTGGAGGCAGGTGAAAGACAACCATACATGGATGCTTCTCTCCCTTTCTCCCTCCCTCCCTGCCCTTCTCTCTGGAAATAATGAATAAAACAAAAGAAGAAGAAAGAAAGAAAGAAATACAGAGGTTTCACTCACTCGTGTGGCTATGACGCTGCATCCCAGGTGTCTGGGCTGTGACAGTCAGCTTTCAGGTATGAACTGTGCTCACTGTTACCCTGCTGGACCCTGTCTCCTCATGGTGCACAGGCCCTTTTGCAGTGTGATGCGCAGGCAGAGAGGGAAGCTACCAGCAAACCCCAACCTCTGAGGTAAACTTCTGCTCCTCAAGGAGCCATTGTTCATTGGTCCATGGGTTTTATTTTTCTTAAGAAAGGGAAGGGAAATATGCAAATCTCACCCTGACTGGTTTTATGTTTTCAGGTAATTCCTCAGCCTTAGACATATGTGGGTCCTGGATTCATCAGAATTTATTTTTATCTCCTAACCTTTTAGCTGGAGTCTAGAGCACGGTTCGTTGCCTGCCGGATGAGGTTGCCATGGAAACCCCTTCAGGGGAAGCAGAGTCTCTCTTCCTGAGGTGACGGCTAGCTGGGACCAAGGCGGAGGAGCCACTCCTAGAGAAGAGCAGAACAGTCCAACCGAGGACCTGCGCCATCTTCCCTGCACCAGGATTGCTTGTGTCCAGAGAGGTGAGGTGTCTCCCAGCAGATCAGTGTCCAAGCACATAGCGGGGGAGCCGGACCTTCCTCAGCCCCTCCGTGGAGCATGCCGGGAAGCACTAGTAGCAGAAGCACCACTATGCTGGTGGGGGCTTTGCTTCACAGACCAACGTGTGCACTCCTTCCCAAGTCCTTGTTCAGAGATGTCACGTTGCTAACTTACCATTAGCCCTGGTGGGGTATTTACACTGCAGAAGTGGGTCAACCCTATGGATCGGGGCTTTTCAGGTTTTTACCAGCTCACTACTGAGACGTTGTCTTTCACAAGAACTCTAAGAAGTTTTAATACCTGATTCTGAATACTTTTTCTTCCAAATATTCCTGGGTTACAGGTACCTCTGAGTCCAAAAGCGATAAAGTAACTCAGCATTGACACCTGATTTTAGAACTCAGGTCTCTTTTTCAACTTGTAACACCCTTGAAACTTGCATGTGTCGCCAACGTCACACTGCCATTTTACTTTAAATGCATGTCATCTTCATGAGACCATAGCTCCCTGAGAACAAAGATTCTTTCTTTTACATTTTTGTATCCCTAGTGCAAATGTTCAACAGACATTTAGGGAATGAGTTATTGAAATAAATGCTGGAGCTGGAAGGGCCAATAATAATCTAACAGTCATCGTACTGGTAAGCAATGACTCTCAGGGAAGTACCAGTAACTTGCCCAAAGACATGATCACATTCATGGTAGAGCCAAGATAAGAACTTCATTGATGCCTTTTTAAACTATGCCATGTTGTCCCCAAGTTCTAAAAGCTTAGTACTTGGGGTGAACACCACATCTGATTTGTGGCCTCAGCCTTTCCTATTACCTCTGCACATTTCTTCTTGTAATCATGTTATATAAGGAGCCCCCTGCACTGGAATTTCTCCATCCTTGTCAGGGAATTTCCTCCACCTATAATGCCCCCTGTTCCTGCCTCACAGAGGTTAAACTACCAAGGAAAGAAGCTCCAAGATATTCTTTCTCTTCTCCTCTATCTTAGTCTCCTCCTCTTCCTCTTCTTCTTTTTCTTCTCCCACCCCCTCCTTCTTCTTCATAAAATAATATGTAAACATTGAAAGTATAAAATAGCATGCTGAGTGCTCAACAGAATGTTACTTGACCAAAATGCTGATATGTTAGGGGTAGTTTTTGCTAACAGGTATTAAGAAAAAATGAAAAGCATTCAGCGGATCAATGGCTACCTACCAGGTTGCTGATGGTACTGACGGGCTCCAGTAAAGAAACTGCAATCATCGAAAGCAGCTGCAACCGAACTCACTGCTGATGAAGTTCCCAGAGACCCACTATCATTCCTCAAGGTCACCTGTCTCCTGCACGGGTGAAAAAGTCAACCACCATCGCAGACTGTTAGAGCAAGTGTCAGGTCATTCAAGACCAAACATTGAATACACCATCTCCAGTCAGTGCACACATATCAATAAATTCACCCTCATCCAACCATGCTCCGGTGTGTGTGTTTTCAATAAAGACTATTACAGTCTTGTGGCTTTTGGGCATGTATGATATTTTCCCATTGGCCATATCCCCGGGGCCTGCCAGAACTTGTGTTTCAATTCCTAGCAGCAGTGAGGGGTGATTCAAGCTAAGTATTCAGGAGGATGGGTGCTCTCATACAATGACCCCTGGTGAGGCCATCAATGCCTCTTCAGGCAAGGTAAGTCAAACTTCTCGGCTAGGAAGGGAAGGCTATTTCTACAAGCACAGGATGCTCAGCAGACTTTTTTCTGTTTCATCAGAACCTGCCCATATGTTCCCTAAACTAATGTTCAGGGTCCCTGGTCTTCTTTATCAGTGCCCTGACTTTATCATGAGAGATCCTATTAGGCTGTGAATTCCATTTGCATTGTGTTTTCGCCTCTGAAGAATTAAACTTTGCATTTGCTTTTCAGAAATTTAAATCTTGAGGCTACAGGAGACAAAGGCTTATTTCAAGGCAGTCACAGAAACTGTCTGGCTTTTATCTGACCCTTGAGCTGGAACCTGAAGCCCTGATCTTGCTATTTTCTTTTTCCAAGTTTCTCCAGTGAATTTGGAAGGAACCAAACACCATTGCAGTTCTTTGTATACATATGTATGTTCTGCAGCAATATCTTCTTGGTCATCTGCACCCTTACCTTCCACAGACACTTTACTCCAGGTAACTCCAGGTAATAACTAAATAATTATCTTTGCTCTTGTATGTCATTGACTGCTTGTACCCTATTTACCGGGGGCAACAGAGTTTCTGGCTTTGAATTCAGCCTAACCAGAGAAGTAATTCAGGTTCTCATCCTCCAGATCCACATTTGGTTCCAATCAAGCATCAGTCAGGGAAAGAGAATGACTGAGTATGAATGGATATAAGACATTTATTATTATGAGGGTTAGATCTCTATTGGACCTCAAACTCGTATAGGAATTGGACACAGAAATACAAGGAGCTAAAGAAATGAAGATCTGGTGGGGAGGGGGTTGATATGGACAGGCCTGTGGGAAACTACACCTGTATGGCAGGCACCATCTTGTGACACACAGCCCTAGTCTTGGGATCAAGGCAGTCAGCTGCCTGGCAGATGAGCTAGATACAGAGCAGAGCAGAGCAAGAACCACCTGGCACCCACAGGGCTCCTCTCTGGTCGCTGTGAACTTCTGAGGGTAATGGCTGCTGCTTCATTTTGACCTTCCAAATCTCATGCAAGTTCTTCTGATGGTACTAGGGGCAGCAGATGTACTGGGGCCTTGCTGAAATTAGACCTGAACTTCTGGAACCCAAGTCTTATGCCTAAGACCTCTGTTATATTTTAACTATTTATTAATCAAAAGGCAGGTAAATGGAAAGTTAGAATTTAGTTAATTCTCCAAAGAATCTACTCTCAGGGAATATATGTATTCACTAAACATTGACATGCTGACTCTGTTGGTTATAAAATTTCATTTTTCTTTTGATTATAAAGAATGTTTAGTATTAAGAAATTTTCTTCACTTTATTTACGTATATCCTCACTCAAAGACATTTTAAAAAATTGCTTTTCAAGAGAGAGGAAGGGAGACAGAGAAATATTAATGCAAGAGAGAAGCAACCATTGGTTGCCTAGACATGCCCAGACAGGGGATTGTACGTGCCCAGCCCAAGGATCAAGCCCACAGCCTAGCCATGTGCCCTGACTGGAAACCAAACCCACAACCATTCGTTTATGGGCTGATGCTCCAATTAACTGAGCTGCACCAGTCAGGGCTTCACATAATTTATTAGAGGGCTGCCCAGGAGCTTCCTTTCTGGTTGACTTTAGTAAATCTTCATGGAATTATAGAAATTGACACATGAACTACATTATTTGTCATTGTCCTTTCATTCCTCATTTATACTTTTGCATGTACCCAGACACTATTATGTTGCTATTTCCTAATAAGATGAGCATACAAGTTGATTTCAGGTGCTATCTGGAAAGATAGAGCACAGTGGTAACAATCTGAACTTCAAGGCATTTTGAAATTTATAAAGTACTTTCAAATATGTTTTTGTATTTGGTTGCAGGGGTGCAAATTCCGTCTCAGGCTTTGAAACAGTTTGCTGTTCTCACAGGTCTTTCAGTTCATCTCTCGGGATTCAAGAAAAATCATGCGCTGGACTCTGGTTATGGGTCAGACACTTGATTTCCCCAGGAGTGATGATGGAGTGCTCCACTTCATCCATGCATCAGCACCTGGTTGTGTGTTCAATCAACACGGGTTTTGAGGTAGAACTGAAAACAGAATGTGCTTTGGTTAAAGACAAGAAAAAAGACCCGGGCTTGAAGAATGGCTCCATCCCTTACTAGCTTTGTGGTGATGGGGAAGCTACTTCATTTCTCTGAGCTTCGGTTTTTAAATATTAGAGTAGTTTTTGCAAGTTTGTAAAACTTACATTTATAATGAACACTGTTAAAGCAAATGCAACGCCAGGCCCATAGCCGGTGTGGGACAAAGGCCATTTTCAACGGTAACTCTTCCTTATCCGTCAGGCAGCGTGCCATTCCACGTAAAGCCCTTCCCGGCCTCTCTCTCATTTTCCCAATTTCTCTTTCCCACTCAGAGCCCACCTCATTGTTCTCAAATTGTTTTATGTTCTCTCCTTTTTCATTTGACAAATGTGTAGCATTAAATGCAAACGTTTCAGAAACTGTACGGAACTCTGGGTAGAAGTTCCAGGAGCCTTCGGTCAGGCAAGGAGCGGCCCTCTCGCCAGTGAAAATGCAGAAAGACGTCCAGTGACACATAGTGGCAAGTGTGCAGGTGGCTAGACTAGGCTGCAGCATGGAAGGCAGAGCTTAGTTTGCGTGGTGAACATGTTCTTGGTGACATTTAAACAGAGACAGAAGGGATTAGAAAAAGCCACTCACGTAGGATAAAAAATAATAATATTCCACAGAGTGAAAACAGCAGGTGCGAACACCCTGCACTGGGGGAGAACTTTTGCAAAGCCAGTGCCGCCAGAGTGCAATGAGTGACAGTCATGGCCTGATCTGAAGTCAGAGAGGCAGGCCAGCGCCCAGCCACAGAGAGCCCTGGACTTCAGCGACTCTCCCAGAAGCAAGTCTTGAAATGAGGTTTTGAGACTCCTAGTTTATCTAGGTAGCAGGGGACTGGTTATGTGAGAGAGGGGAGAACAGGAAGGCAATGAAGGCTCTTAAGAAACAGGTCATCACTGGGACACCTGAAGCTCAGCTCCTTTGGTACCTTCAGGACACAGGGTACATGGGACAGACACCCAGGAAGCCAGGGAGCTGAACTCTTTATCAACATATTTGTCTCCCTCCTTATTTACACGTGTGCACTTCCGGCTTACCACATGCAAGGCTAGGACATTTATGGAGGGAGGGGAGGGAGAACAGGAAGGAAGGAAAGAAAGGCCTAAACCACTCCAGGAAGACGCATCTGTCTTTGATTTTCATTATCCTTTAAGCCCTCCCAAGTTCTTCCCTAGCTCAAACTCCAATTTCTGTTACTGCCCCCTAACCTCACCTTACATTTACTTCCCCGGAGAGGTGAAGCTTGCTGGTGCCAAGAATGGGGGTGTAGGGCAGCGTGGCAATGAGCTCTCTGCTGAGGGGGTCAGATTCTCCACTGATTAGCGGGGCAACAGCACACTTTTCCTCGCCACTTTGCGCCTCAGTCTCTTCAGAAGTAAAATGAGCTTAATAACAACACACAGCTATTAGGGTGGCTGTGAGGATTAAATGAGATTATTAGGGTGGCTGTGAGGATTAAATGAGGTTATACATATAATGTTCCACAACGACCAGCTCGATAAACACCAGTTACAAGCCTAATAGCAAATACTTAACATGGCGTTTGCAATGTCCCCGGCACTAGAATATGATTTTTAAATCAAGTATGAATTAGGCTCTGTAGGTCTCTCCCTCTCTCTCTTTTTTAAGCCATTTTTTGTTTTTTATATGGCTTGGGTTTTTGTTGTTTATAATTTTAGCCACTTCCTGATTATTCAAAGTAGAATTTAAAGAGATCTAAGGTCTTTGTGTTAATTTACTAAAACTCAAAACATCATCCTCTATTTGGTCAGTCTCAGAAAAGTGCTGGAATCCCTGTCTTTCTTTTCACTCTGATCCTGAAGATGAAAACTGAAGCAATGGGCCATTAGGATGAGATTTAAAGAAGCAGTTTCCTTCTTCTGAATTTCGACTTTAGCTGCGCAGGGAAACAGGGCCAAGGGTATACCTTTCCCTTCCTTCCTGAAAACAAGAAACACCTTCTCTCCCTTCTGAGACTTGGCTCCACCCTCAGAGCCTTTGAAGACTTGGGTTGGGGGTGGGGATGGGGTGGAGGTGGGGGTGGGGACATTGACCACAATGCACAGTGGCTGATTGATCTGGGTCACATCTATGCATCATAAATGTCAGTCACAGAGGGCCTTGCTCCCATTGCATTTTAGGCCATCGCTTTTTCTGCACAACTCAACTACCTCTTCCTCTATGGAATCGTGAAAGGCAGCATGTCACTCTGTTGCATCTGCCTCAGAGTTCTCCACCAACTTCCCTCTCCATTGCTCATCTTACTCAGTGACTGACTGTCGAGGTCCCTCTGGGAAAGCATTGGGGCATGGAGCCCCATGCAGGCCAGGCCAAGCCTGTAAGACCTGGCAAAGCTGGGTGCATGCATACAGGCCCCTATGTGCCAAGGGGACCCGCGGTAAGAATTTGGCCTTGAAAACATTCCACAGGTTCTTTGAAGTCTGCATCTTTGACCTAAACTTCCTAGACTTAATTATCGCATCTGCAGCAAATATTAAAACCTTCACTCACATGTAATCTCACCCTCCTTAAAATTGTATTAACCATCTGGAGTTCTCAGCCTCACCTTATCTAAACTTAACAACTCCCTTCGTTTTGGACATTCTTCTGTGGAAATGAATTGTAGTGTGTATGCACCCCTCAACCTTGTGTGACCAATAACAACCTTTGAAGGTGAGAAGACAGGGCCCTTGTCAATCAGACACTGGCTGGCCTTCTCTCTCCTATCACAAGCAGCCTGGGAAGTATTCATTTCATCCGTGGCACTGAGGGGTCTCTGCTGGATGGGGTTTCTCCCAACTGACTATTCTTCTGAAGAATGGCTATTCTCTCTTCTCATCCCCACTATCAGCTTTGAAACTGTCACTAGTTCATTGGTGCTAAAAAAACACTTCTCCTCTGCTGGCTTCACATGTTCTTTTTGTGTATTTTAAATTCCAGAGACCTGCAAACATGTACCAACTTTCAGTCCAATGCAGCTGAATGTTTAGTGAGTTCGGAAAAGAATTGTTGATTTATTAACCTGGATATGAACCTGAAATTTCTCTATTTGTTCCTTTGAATTCTATAACTTTATTGGTTTTGACTTTATTGTTTAAAAAATATTCTGGCAGTAATATTTGTTTGTTGAAAAAATAATTCAAGTTTGTACATTGGAAATGTACTTATTTCTGATCTCCTGGACTCCGATATGGTTTCCATTTGCAATGTACTCAGTCACTTAGTAGCCCCCTGAAATTCAGGTGCACTTACAGAGACTCTGCACTGAAGATGCCTATCCCTCCACATCCTCTCTGATGATCAATTCCCTTCCTTCTCCCTCAAATGCCGCAGCCCCCACAATTGCTTCTTGTACTTATCATCATCACCAATCACTCTCTGCTACTTCATTCTTTGATATCAGTTAGACTTGTCAGATAACTAACCATTTCACAAACATACTTACTGCCACTCTGGGTTACCTCAACTCCCCAAACTCCTTCTATTCCACCTGCCACTCACCAGCCTTCCAGAATGGTGGTCAGGTATCACTAGAGAAAACCTTGAAAACTTTTAGACAGGATTCATGACATGCCTGCTCTTTGTTGGGTCTACTGAAACTCACATCTGCTTTTACTCAACTTTTATTAATTAATCATGCTACTTTGAGAAACTTTTCAGTCTTTTGTTCTCCTCAAGGCCCCAGTTCTGCCAAGATTCCCACTCAGCACATGACTTTATTGCTTATTTCACTAGCATAGAATCTCTCCCATTTCAGCAGCTCCAAATTCCTTTCTTCCTACCTCAACATCTCTGCGTCTCTTCTTTCTCACTTCCTAATCCCAAGGTTGAATCATCAGCACGTTCCGTCCAAGTTCCCCCTTCCTCCTTGGCATTGAGTTCCTCCATCAGTTATTGCCCTTCTCCTGCATCTTAAGTCTTTCTCTGAGTTGACTTTTAAGGGTTTGCTTATATGACCTCCCCTACGAACGCTTACTTATTGTCCATAAAGTCTCTTCTAATCACTTTCCTATCTCTCTTTTATTCCCACTATCAAATGTTTTAAAAGTTTAATCAAGCCTATCACATCCACTGGTTTTACACTAACTCAACTTGCTTAACTTTTTTTATGATGTAATGCCCCCCTTCCCTCCACTGAAACTCCTCGCAAGGTTATTGGTGATTTCCTGATTACCAGGCCTCACAGCCAGCTGTTATCCTGATTGCCTTGCCCCTCACTACACTCTTGACACAGCACTATTTTCATCTCCAGTCACTTCACTCTTTTCCCATCTCTGTTCTTGGTTCCACTGCTTCTCCTGCCTTCTTGAATTTAGGTATCTTTAGATCTCTTATTTCTTTATATCTTTTTTCCAATATCACCCACTTCTATTACTTTAATTGTCACTCTATAAGAATGACTCCCAAATCTACATTTCCAAATAAGCATCTTCTGAGGACTAAATTTAAATTTCCAGATGACTTATCAGTGCCTGAAACACAAAATATACCAAATAAGATCCATGATCCATCATTTTTCTTCCCCAAGTCATCATTCTTGCTATCTTCTCTGTAACATCTAATAGCATAAAAGCTTTCCTGTCCACCATGACTGAGTGGCCTTTCCTCCCCTGCCCTACAATGCCCAATACAATGTCATACCTTCACATTTTCTTCACATCAACCCCTACTTTCCTCTTATGACACTTAATACAATCATTTCTCCTATTTTTCCCATTATATATCTCTTATGCTGCCAGATTACTTTTTTTAAACCTGTTTTTTTATTACCTACTCACATGCTTTAAAAATCCCCAATGGCTCCCATCTATCTATCAGACTAAGCCTAGACTCTTTAATAGTCATTAAAGACTATTTACATAGCTTACTTTCCCAGCATTATCCATCACCATTTCCCTAAATGTGTCTATTGACCAGGTAAACTAAATATGAATTTCCCCATCTCAGGTCTAAAACTCTTACTTCTATGCTTTTGTTCAAGTTGTTCTGTCAAGAACGTCATGCTTCCCAGTCCTTTTCTATTGAAACCCTATCTTTGCTTCAGAAAGGTTTTTAATGCACCTGCATCATGTACCTTTTACTGTTAGAGATATAACCTACCTTCCATCCAATGGGTCTTCTGTATCTTACCCTTAATCTGTTTTGTATCTTAACCATTTGTGAATGGGACACCTTCTTACCATTGATGTCTTATGCTCACTATAGGTTGTCTTTAAAGCTATTACCCAAGCACTGTGCTCATTTCTGCAGCTTTAAAAAATTTATAAACATCCCTGCCTGGTGACACAGTGGATAAGGTACTGGCCTGCAAACCCAAAGGTTGCTGGTTCGATTCCCCAGCCAGGGCACATAATCAGGTTGCAAGCCAGGTCTCCAGCCAGGTCCATGGCTGAAGGCAGGTGAAAGGCAACCATACATGATGTCTCTCTCACTCTCTGCCTCTCTCCCTTCCTCTCTCTCTCTGAGAATAGTAAGTAAATAAAATCTTTAAAAATAATGTATAAACATTTCCCTGCTTTCCCTGGGAAATGTCGTACAAAACCACCTTACCCAAGGAAAGCCTGAATCTAAGTTTCTCCTCCTCATTCCCCAGTGTAGGTTTTTCATTCATCCTGAAGGTGAGCAAGTTCCAATTACCACACCTTAAAGGATGGAGAACACAGGAAGTGGGGCCATCTTCACTGTCCTGGCAAGAGAGAGTGTGTTCTCAAATCCCTGTGTTGGAATTCAGAATGCCAATCTTCGTCTTGTAGGCTAATGATGAAGACAGACTCCAAAACATGCAGTTACAAATATACCTGATGAAAGCCATGTTGAAGCATGTGATATGCGGGTGGTGGGAGCCCAGGGAGCAGAAGCAGGGAGACTGGGGTCTCCGGGCAAGATGAAAAACTTGGCAGCTAATTAGCTCCATGAAGTTTTCTTGGCCTGACTTCATTAATTATTCTGAAACACAAATTTCCCAATCACTTGATGTAGTAACATTCTCTTGCAAGTACTCACAGAAGTGCAATCACTGTTAGAAGCTCTATTATTGTTCTTTGTGATCTGGATACAGAAGCTCTTCCTCTTTTAAGTCCTAGAGCTGGAGTGTTAGGTTCTTCCTGGCCACAGAGGGTTAATGGGGAAGTCTGGGGCTGTTGGAGTGCTGATAAGGGACCAGAGAGGATGACAAGCAAAGAATGGATGGCTCTATCATGTAGCAGCTGTGTGGTCAAACTGTTGAGCTTCTCTTGAATTTAGTTTCTTTGACAGAAGGAGGAGAGCCCTGGCTGGTACATAATGTGCCAGCCTGCAAACCCATATGTTGCTGGTTGAATTCCCAGCCAGGGCACATAGTCAGGTTGCAAGCCATGTCTCCAGTCAGATTCTTAGCTGGAGGCAGGTGAAAGGCAACCATACATATCCATTGATGTCTCTCTCCCTCTTTGCCTCTCTCCTTTCTCCTCTCTCTAAAAATAATAAATAAAATATTTTAAAAAAATTTTTTAAAGAGGAAAAGGAGAGGGGAAGATAATAATAGTGCTTAGTCCTTATTTGTGGAGAAATCAGAAGAAAATAATATTTATTAAGTTTATGCTAAGGACCAGGCATTGTGCCAGGTGAATTATGTGTTTAATTCATTTAATTCTTTTTTTTTTTTTTTTCAATGTATGGTTGCCTTTCACCTGCCTCCAGCTACTGATCTGGCTGGAGACCTGGCTTGCAACCTGGTTATGTGCCCTGGCTGGGAATTGAACCAGCGACCTTTGGGTATGCAGGCTGGCGCCTTATCCACTGTGCCACTAGCCAGGGTAACTCATTTAATTCTTATAAATAGCTACAAGGTAGGTAGTATTATTACTCTCATTTTAGGCTAAAGTCAATGAGGCTCAGAGAAATTCAATAACTTGCCCATAGTTATGAGGTAACAAGAAGAAGATCCAGAGTAAACCTGTCTAATCCCAAAGATACTGCTCTTTTCCATCCCTCCATTCGGCCACTCTAAACCACACCCTTATTTAGAAGGTAAGGACAAAGTGCCCACAGTAAGAACAGGAGAGTACCACCTGCCACCACCAGGCGGGCCTCTTGAAACACCCATTGACACCCAACCTTTCTTCTTCTTTCTTTGGGAAATTCCACTCACTTTGTCAAGATTGCACTCAAGCGTGACTTTTCCAAACTTTCCCAGCTGTCCCCTTTCCCACTAGCCCCAAGCATAACACGTGACTCCATCTTCCAGGCCATTTGTATGTCATAGTCCTGACCACACAATTTTACAGTTTAAAGCCAGAGGCTGGTAAGATACTTGGCAGAGAATAAGCACTCAGTTTAAGTTTTCTAAATAAATGAACTATAACAGTATACCCGTTACTGAATATCTCTAGCTATTAGTTTTTGTGATCTTTAAAATAGATGACTAAAGACTATACACTCAGGGATCATTTCTATAGTTTGTTAAAATAGATGACTAGTCTTTCATATCTCGCAGATATGTCTTGAGAAGTTGATGAACTTTGTTGCATGTCTTAAAAATAAAACCATTAGATGAGGATAGCAATGTTCCTTAAAGAAACAAAAAACAAACAAAAAAATAAAGCAAAGCAATTTAACAACAAGGACGTTTTCATTCACATCAGTCCATGTGAGAAAGAATATCCATCAGTTGCCTCTCATACACCCCCAGCTGATGACCAGGCCCACAACCCAGGCATGTGCCCTGACCGGAAAAAGAACCAGTAAGTTTTCTCTTTGGGGAATGATGCCTGACCCACTGAGTCACACCAGTCAAGGTGCAATGTGTATTTTTTAAATAGATTTTATTCATTATTTTTAGAGAGAAGGGCAGGGAAAGGGGAAGAAACATCAATGTATATTTGCCTTTCTCCTGCCTCCAACTATGGACCTGGCTTGCAGCCTGGTTATGTGCCCTGACTGGAAATCGAACCAGTGACCTTTGGGTTCACAAGCCTGTGCCTATCCACTGAGCCACCAGCCGGGTACAATGTGTATTTTGATGGCTCACATCTGTAGGAAGAAAAGTCCTTAAGGCTTTGTAGACAAGGAGTCTTGAGTCTGAGAAACAGTCTTGCTATTAAAGTCAAATGAGTGGCCAGAAGGGAAACAAAGGCAGGACACTCACCATTGCAGTCTTACAAAGAACTTAATACAGAAAGCTAGTAGCAGAGGGAGACATGTCTCACCCTCTGAGCCAGTAATGCTGAGCCTGGTCCTAGGCCTAAGCCAGGCATTCTGAGCAACACTAGTAAACTGATAGTGTAGGACAGGGGGAGCCCTTGAAAGTCTACGCGTGTCATCTCCACTACCTGGGAAAAGGAAAACCTTAAGACTATGTATTCATCCCAAGGCCCGGAAGGGGAGGGAAATTACAGTCCCCACCCCTCCACAAATCCCCTAAAACAACTTTGGTTAACTGCCTGACCAATGTCATATATACAAAATGAACAAATAGTCTAGAGCAAGATAAGGATTCAAACTAACAGACCCCCACCCATATCTACATTCGGGTAGTCACATCTCCCTGGGGAAGCTGACACCACCTTTACCTGACAATCAAAAAATAACTTCCTCACCCCTATCCCACCAGCTATCTAAGTCCTCAAAACAGAGGACTCACCCTCTTCTCTCTTTGCCCTTTGGTCACCTGGCCTCTGACCACATGGGTTCTGGTTACCTAGTCTCTGGCCACCTTTGCTTTTGCTCTCCCATTTACTAATAAACTTTGCATGCAAGCTAAAAAGCTCACTGGTCTGTAATTCTTTACTGCATCTGCAAGAAGAACCAGGGTTTCTCTGGTAACATTGCCATGTACAAGTTGAATGTTGGGAGGATGACATGAGTTAATTTACATAAATTGTGTAGCATTGTTCTGGGGGTAAAGTATGCCCTCAACTATTATGATCATGATGTCATGAAGAAAATGATAATGGAACTATCTATAAATCATGAAAAGCTGATCATTTCTCATCATGCCGACCATGTTCTGTAAAAAGTAAAGGAATAACCTAAACAGGAGCCTACCATCTCTTTGTTTTATACGACTTCACAAAATTGAAAACTTATCTACACATGGCATCCTGTTGGTGCTACAGAAACTTCAGGAGACAGAAGCAGAGAGTTGGTTCAGAGAGGCTCGGGAAACTGTCGGCACTCAGAGGTGCCAGGCCTGGAGCCTAGGCCTCCAACCCAAACTGGGCTGAGTTTGGTGGTTTCTTTTTCTGCTTCTTCAGTAGCGTTTCTGATGAGCACTAAGGCTGGCAGGGCTCAACTGCTCCTCCTGCCCCCACATGAAAAACAATGGTTTTTGGATCAGCAGCAAAGCTTAGAATGATGTTCTTGTTCTGCTTAGACTAAGCATCAGCCACATGAATGCCAGAGTGTAATTTTAAAAAATGATGCCATGCTAACAGCGGTAATTGAAAACAGTAGAGATATTTTTCTGAAAAACTTGAAGTTTCTGGTTACGTTATCTTTTTTTCTTATTTCCATGAAAGTGTGTGAATTTCCATAGCCACCTGTGATCACTTTCCTCACAGAAGTAGAACATGAGCTTCCTGGAGCTTGCTCCAGGGCAGTGTGACAGTGACTTCTGTACCCAGGGAGGTGTAAGTGGGAACGTTCCTCCTGGGTGGCAGGAAAGTTCTGGCTTCCCCAGTCATCCAGACAGAGTTCAATTCAACAAACATTTTGGACCCCATCTTCCCTGCCAGCCTGTGGCCCAAGCAGGCCCAGGAAGGGACTGCATAGTCTGGTCACCAAGTCACTGTTTCCTGTTCTAATCCCCAACTTCCCCTGGCAGGTGACAGCAGCCGCACAGCTGGCAGACAGGATTAGAGAACCATTTGGAGAAGGCTTCTATCTCTCAGTCCCACGTGTGTTCTTTGGCCTCAGTTTTAAATAAACATGCTTCTTCCCTCTCTGAGTCCCATTAGGTGTGTGCTATTTTTCCAAATCTACTGAGAACAGCACAAGCAGGTCACTGGCCTTGCTTGTGTCAGGCTCCGATTTCTGCATCTTGACTCAGGGCAGGTGTCTATCAATCTTGAACTGCTTCTCTTGGCATTTATTCTTCCAGGCTTCAAGAAGGGGCCCGTGGTGGTTCCACATCATCCCTCTTGTCCTCAGTTCCCCTGCCCCCTCCCCACACAAGGCCTACGTGCACCCAAGGTTCTCACACATTATCTTTAATCACAGTGTCACTGCCACTATGCTGCCTCTAATTCTTCTCACTCTTCTTAGAAGAATGGATTTTTTTTTCCAAAGGAAAACGAACTTCTCACTGCTGATCTCAAATGCTGTCCCTTCTTCTCTGATATTATCAGATGCCTCCCCTCCCTCAAAACCTCTGAAGATCTCAGCCCCCAAACTCCCTACTCTGCTTCTCTCTCTCTGCGCATAAGGAGCTGGAGGCCCCCCTAAGCAGCACTGTCCCCAAATCCAGAGGGTTTCTTTCTTTGTAAGTTGTGGCGTTGCATCTTTCTGGATCTTCTCCCATTTCTCTGAATAGTTTTCTTCAGTTTCCTCTATTGATTATGGCCTTAGCCTTTCACTTGTCCTACACTGTTCTCACTTGTTCACCCATTCAGTCACTCCAGGGCATCTACATCTGTCCAGTCCCCATCCAGGACAAACAAGGCCACTTCATAGGACTTTCACCCATTGGGAGGAGATAGACAATATGAAAAAGAAAAGGAAGAGAGAGAGAGAAAGAAACAGAGTAAAGAGAGACAGAATAGCTGCAAGTGGGGAAAGTGGGCAGGAAACTGGTTTGGAAAGAGGCACTAAAATGTGCCACTCTAAGAAGTCATTTGAGGTAGGACCTAAATACAAGAATTCCAGCCACAGCATGAAGAATAGTCTGGGCAGGGGATTCTTAATACAAATGCTCTATAATGGGTGGGGGTGGGGACCTTGGTAAGTTGGAGGTGCATTTTAAAAATTAAGAGTAACTGAAACATTGTGGACAAGGCAGGGAATGGCAGACACAAGTGTGGAGAGAGAGCTGGGGCTCAAGGAGGCCACAGTGAGGAGTCTAGATTTTATTTACATGCAATAAGAAGCCATTGAGGGGCTTTCAGTGAGAAAGATGTACAATTCTATAGGACACGGAGTATTCTGGCTACTGTCCGGAGGCTAAACTAGATGGCTGCCCCGATCAACAGTAAGGAAAAGATGAACATGAGACCTGGAAAATGTGAAAATAAAACAAAACAAAAACAAAAAGCACCAGCAAGGACTGAGGCCAAAATAGCAGAAATTTAAAAAAGGATAACAAAGCATTTAAATGAGTTAAAAACTCCCAGAACAAGGCCAAATCCACTTCAAGGAACTTTATTTTTTTTTATTTTTAAAAAATTAATTAACTATTTATTTTAATTTTATTGTTGTTGTATTAGATCCATCCCCTTTTTTCTCCCCTCTGTCAAGGAACTTTAGATGTTTGCAAAAGTGACTGGCAGCCACTGCCCAAACTCAAGGGAAATATCAGAATGCCGGGAAGACCAAATGATTCTATTTTCAATAGAAGAAAGGCCATTACATTGTTCCTAAAACTTCATGTAAAATCCTCACAGTGACTATTCAAATTGTGGCCGGTGACTATTTATAAAAGGACACTTAAGCACAAATAGAAGTTAGAAGAAATTATGTAAAACTAAGCCAACTGTCACTATGGTAATGGTGATGGTGGTGGTGGTTTGGCTGGTGGTTAAAGGGATGGTTTATAGAATTATCAGGCAGAAAAAAGGTTTGGTAAAACTCTGTGTATTGTGGCCAGTCTTGAATAAAATCATAGACTTTTGAAGATGATTGTAACTTTATCAATAATCTTTTTTGATTATTGAACTTATGACCTAGAGAAAGTTTTCTATTTCTACAATATCCCAGTAACTGTTTGGGAAACCACCTCTTGAATGTAACAAAAAGTAATTCACTTCGCTTTGGAATCTTTTGAACTACATCATTATAAGACTAACTCCTGTCACAGGTATTCTTTGTTCGAAATTTTCTGAATGCATCATGCTATAAACATGGAACTAAAGAGAGACATTGGGTTTTTGAGATTGGGCAGCCATGCCAAAGAAGTCTAATTCATAGTTCATAGTCAAGCTCAAGTGTGGTCTCTAAAATCACACCAAAGAACTCCTCCTTTTGGTTCTACACATTTTTTAAAATCTATGTTTGGATCCCATGATGGTCAAACCTAGAAATGAAACAAACCTAAGAAGAGAGATATGTTAGATGATTCCATCTGGACTTAATAAAAATATTAACAGGATGTGATAGTTTGTTGAAACTAATACTTAAAAAACTTCTCCTTAGGATATGTTTATTGATGAGAGAGAGAGAGAGAGAGAGAGAGCATGAATTGGTTGCTTTCCATGCTTGCCCACACTTGGGATGGAGCACACAACCTAGGTGTGTGTGTCCTGACCAGGAATTGAACCAGCAACCTTTCGGTGTACAGGACAACACTCCAACCAACTGAGCCACCCAGCCAGGGAAAAATTAATAAATTTTAACAATGGTAAGTACAGAGTTTCATATAAATTTTTCTAAAACTCCCTGTATAAGTACAAAATAGCTCTGCAACAGGTTAAATATAAAAAAAAAAAATACTTAGGGAATTTAATTGACCACAAACTCATTATGAGTGTGATATGGTGGTAAATATATTTAATTGGCATACCCTCTAAAGCAAACGTGGCCATCGTTCCCCTAAATTTACGAGGCTCATACCACACATGGAACAATCAGTTCCTGCTATGGACGTCGCTTTGAGAATTATGCTGATAAACTAAACACCTCCTGAGAAAATGATCAGCATGGTTATGGGTTGGAAACCGCAAGGAAGTCCACTGGAATAAATTGATCAAGCTCAGCCTCAAACAGAAAAGTCCGGGGTCGGGCATAGGGAACCGTAGCTTTTTTCAGGAAAATGACGAGGACCACTTACTGGTGTTTGTGAAGGGAGGAGTGCAGAATTTAATTGAATAGAGAGAAGAACGTCCTTAATCAATTGAAGGGACTGACTTAGAAGTAGAAAGCTCTCATCACTGAAAAAGGTCAAGCCTCTTCATCAGGAATGTTCTTGGGGACCAAACTGGGAAGAAGGTTGAATTAAATCAACTTTTACCTTCTCATCCAAGTCTAACACACTGGGCTTCAAAGGCTGATCTTCAAAACAACATACGGTTTACGACCTGGTGACTCTCTGTCCAAGAAGAAGATTCTGTCTTGGGGACACTCTGTCTGCCTGTGATACGTGAGGGAGAATTTCCTGAACCTGGTTCACTTCCAGTCAGCTGTTACTCTGACGTTCTTTTTCTGGGATACCAGCGTTAAGCTTCCCCTTTTGGAAACGGAGCAGGAGGAAAGGGGGTGGTGCTCTTGATTAATCTCTCACTTTAGTTCCAGACGTTCCTAACCTGTTACTCAATTTGGGTTCAGGTTTCCTTTCCAAACAAAGCCCTGGGGCAGCTGCTGGGCCAAGGGAGTGGTTATAGTTGGAAGAAGCCAAACCACACAGTCTACTTTTAAATGGCATGAACGGATAGATAGTTGGATGGTAGATGATACACAGATAGATATAGATAAATAGATAGATACAGACAAACCTGATTAAGCGAGAGGGAGTTGCCCCACCTTCAAAACCACTTCTGCGCTAACTGTCCGTCACCTCCCGACGCGAGGAGGGGAACAGGTGTGCCTCATCCCTACCCCATTTCTCTTAAGCAGGAATTATCTTGCTGCATTCAGTGTGTTTGGAACCAATTAATTAAGCCTAGACAAAGGCTAGAGAGGGAGAACAGGAGGGGATGGGGTGCGGTCGGGGAAGAAAGGGGGGAAGAGAGGCTGGGAGCCGCCGACGCTGTGCCTTGCAGATGACGTCATCGCCTGAAAGACATTTGTTCCTCCCCTTCCCGGAGCTGCAGGCAACTGTGCGGGAGCAGGATGGGGTTGCCTGGAGGGTGTGGACTGTGGGAGGAGGTGCCGGTGTGGAGAAAGGTGCGGAGATGTGAAAGCGAGGCCTGAACAGACGGCCAGCAGAGAAATCGCGCTGCTGGAGGTGTTTGCGCCGCTCCGAGCTCCGCCCCGCGCTCGGCGCAGTGCTCGCCCGGGAGGGGCGCGGCAGGCCTGCTTGGGGGTGGGGAGTGTGTGCACCAGGGGGTGGGTCCTTGGTGGAGGTGGGTGTGGAGAGCCGCCTGCGCATGTCTAGACCGACTGAGCGCACAGGGTCAGGGGCGCCTGGAGCAGGGTAGCTGGTCACCAGCCACCCAGGGTCCGGGCTCCAGCAAGATCCAGGGCAGAGCTCCGAGCAAGGGGCAACCTTCCTTCTCCCGCCCACCACACCTCTGAGATCGCCGGCGAGAGACAGGAGCTTCCACCTCCTTCCTGGTCCTCCCAGGCCTCCTGGGAGAGCCCAGGGCGGGTGTGAACGAATTTTGTAGCTCAGACGGCCCTGGTGGCTTCGGGCGTGGGGCACGCCCGGCTAGAGCAGCGGGTCAGGGCGGATGAAGCCGGAGCTCCCGCGTCTTGGTGGATTCTGGTTGGAGCGTAGCTGTTCCTAAGGGAGGTGAGAGGTAGATCAACATGGTCCGCTCCGACAGCCCGACCGCCTAGAGCAGGCCGTGCTGAGTGAGCCTTCACCGAGGTGCGAAGCTCAGAGGCTCAGAAGCCGAGGCGCAGCCGGGATTTGAAGTTCCGTGGTGGGCGGGGAAGGCGCTGTCCGCGGTGCTGAGCCGGTCCCCGCGGCGCGCTCGCAGGGAGCGCGCGGGTGCTGATCCTCGACTGCGAATCCACGCGGTCTGCTGGGGCAGCTGCCGGCGGAAACCGCGGCGCACTTGACAGTGCCGCAGAGCCTCCCCAGCCAGGGGCGCGTGGCCCTTCTTTCAGCCGGCGAGTCGCCCCCTTGGGGCAATTTGTCCTGAAGCCTTTCCTCGAAAGTACCTGAGAGGGCGCAGTTCTTGACCGAGGAAATCTGTTTAGCCCTGGAAGCCACCCACCTAAGAAGATGCCTGCCTTCAACAGATTGTTTCTCCTGGCTTCCTTCGTGCTCATCTTCTGGGGTAAGTACCCGCACCCTGCCGTGCGAAATGCAGGTAGCAGTAATAATGCTAAAACAATAACACGAATTGATGTCGTTGGTGCCAAAAAGGAGCCGTAACGGGCTTCCCCCGGTGATGTCTGCCAGACTTGGGAATGCATAGGGTTCCATGAGAACTGAAATTCAGAGGCTGGAAAACGCCTCCCCCACCCCACCCCACCTCCACCCCCACCCCCTTGCTTTATTCTTGAACCTCCCTGGATGGTTGGTTCTTTCCACCCCTCCTCCCATTTGCTGATTATTCCAAAGTATTGTATTTTCTCCCTTTTACCAAAAGGTAATGCAGCTACGTTTCTCAGTGAAGAGTGAGTTTGGAAATATTGGATCTTCAAGTGAATTTCTATATATTAAAAATAGCTGGATGCATTCATTTGGAGACTGAAAACTGTTGTTGATCCATAGCTTAATAAGGAATGGGAGGAAAACTGGCTTTAGGCACTTGAGGTTGCATTTTTCTCTTTTTCACAAACGTGGGAGCTAAGGCACTTTGGTGTTTGGGGGTTGGATTTCTGCCTCCAAAGATGAATATACTCTTGTTTGTCTGCTGGGAGGGACTGAGGTGACTTTCTCCTTCCAAGTAAGGGAGCCCTGAATGTGCAACAGTAAGACTAAACAGCGTGGTATCAGACATGGACTTGGAGCATGTACAGAGGAGGAGATGATAGCTGACTATGATGATATCTGACTATGTAGTTGACAGAATGCTTTACTGTGTATCAGCATGTTCCTTAGTGGCTAGCGTGTGTCGAGCATATTAGCATGGACATCTGAATGGATTGGAGGGGAGGACATGGCGGTGTGTGCGTGTGTGTCTGCGTGTATGTAGGTAGTTGTATAATTCTGGGGAGCTCTGCCTTGGTGTCTCTAATTGGGTCCTCAGGGGGAAAATAGGTGCTTTTCAGTTATATATTGCTTGTTCATGATCTGAGGTACTTCCCTCCATGCTGAAAATTAATAACCAATATAATTAGAAGTGATCGTGCCCATCAGCCTTATTGAAAGTAAGCATGTGGAATTATGCTCCCATGGTTGGCATGAAACTCGTTGTGCCTGTGCATGGGGCAGATATACTCATGGGATTTCCCTCTTTGTCTAAGGATCACTTTATTAAGCCTCCAAGATTAACTCGGACTGCCAGCACTATCTGGATGTCGCATATGACCATATACGCAGAGGCAAGCTTTCTGTTGGACAAAATGCCTGATGACAGTCTGGAAAGAAAGGGGGGATGGGAGAAATGTGAGTCCCAAGGACAGACTGACCATATCTATCCCCCAGGAGAAGAGGCTAAACCTGGGAATGAAGCAGACCATAATCTCTACTACCTTGAAGATTTAAGGCTGAGATTTTCTCAAGGGAAGGAAGCTAAGGCTGGAGACAGGGGAGATGAAGATGGAGAGCAGGGGGTGGGCTGAGAATCTGTAAAGCCTTTCTTCCTAAATTGTAATCTAAATTTTAGGCTTCCTGCCTGAATTCCAGTGGATGGGGAAAACACTATTGACCAGAAACCTTTTGGCTAGGACTTGCAAAGTTTAGATTGGATTTTAGCTCTGCCACTATGCTATGTTCCTCATATATGGAGAATCTGGTTCCTCGTATGTGAAGTTCAGAAGTTGGTGCTGATGATGTCTAATATCCCTTTCATCTCCACAACTGAATGGTAGGGAAATATTTACAGACTATAACTAAAATTGCTGAGTGCCCACCCCCCTCCCACCCTCACTCTCTCCCCCAAACACCTGTAGAAATGCACACATTTTTACCCATTCTCGCTCATTCTCAGTTTATTTGTAACCTGAACATTGGCTCACCAAACTAGGAAGATGCAGAAGTAAAAGAGGGACAGTCCAGGAAACCTGGTCATTAAATGCAAGAGAAAGGGCCTGGCTTCACACATGAAATTTTGTTTTATTTGCACGTAACTTCAGTATTGCAAAGTACTTACCTTAGATACACTTTCCCTTCCTAAGCTGATTTTTCACATGATGCAAATATGAATACAAAGAATCTTTTTCCATTGTTTTACTCTCTGCATATATTGATAAAAAGCTTCCTCATTTCTTTTAATAATTCTAATATTAATAGTAGTAGTAATAAAACTCTACACTTGCTTGGGGCTTTCTACTTTACAAAAAACATCATTACTTTTCAAGTCATTACTTTTTTTGGTGCTCATATCAATCCTATGGAGTAGTCAGGAGAAGTAGTGTTATTTCTAGTTCAGAGATGAGAAAATGAGCTTGGGAAGGGGAAAGGACTTGCTAGAGAACTCTTGTGCCCCTAGGTAAGTCCCCCAGTGCTTGTTCTAACAGTTCCCATACACGCATTGCTGCTACGCCAAAGTGCCAGGTGCACGTCTCCTTTCTGAGTCACCTTTTCTTCCCTCCCCTGTGCCATTGCCTTTTCTAGGGCCTCACTCATCCTTCAGCTTCTAGTGCCTTCTCTGCTCTTCCTTTCCTGGTCTACGGTCCCAAATGTCCTCTGTTAGGGAGCGTTTCCCTCTCTTCCATCAGTAGCCCACCTACTTCTTTCAAGACTCTGCCAAGTGACTGCTAAGTGACAGACCAAGTCATTACAGGGTATTAGTATCTGCAAGTAACTTTATTTGTTCTCCTTTTGGAGGAAGTATTTGCATTCCAATCAAAGCATTTATTATCTTAACACAAAAGAAAGCATTGTAGAGCAACCTTGGGAGGAGGGAGGAGCGATGTAACAATGCCTAAAGAAGAGAAAGATTTGGGGGGTGTTAGAGGAGTCTATTTAGTATACATTACTATCTTCTGCATAATAGATTAATGCTATTCCTTAGTTAAATATAATCATTAGTATATCATATTCTTCCTTTTCACGTTTCCTCATTGTTTAATACTGTGGAAAATGGAAAGGAGACCAAAAGTCAAATAAGTCATCCAGATTATTCCAGGAGCTAGTTAGTTACTTAGAGTCAGTACCATGGATGGAATACCCACCCTCCCTGCACTGTATGATGGGAAGCCTTCTCTGACATCTGGAGGAGTTCAAAGCCAGAGAAGCAGGGATGTCCTGCAGGTTCGAGGGCTGCAGAAACAGACTCACCTCTTGATGGAAGGTGCCATCTGTCACAGTGCAAAGGGCAGGCAAACAGGGGTGAGGGGACTTTGAAGCCATCCAGGGCCTTGTGAGGGGAGTTTACACCTCAATCCTTCAGAGAGCAGAGTTGGCAGGGTTTGCTCTCTGTAGAAAGCTGGGATCCTTGTCATCTCAGGGGCAAAGCAGGAAAAGAGTGGCCACCATGCCATGCTCACGGTCCTGACTGCATGTATTCTGCTCCCCCTGTCACTCTGAGCAAAAGCCGAAGCTCCGACCATGGTCCACTAGACCAGCCATGATCCAGCCCTGCTTATGTCTCCTGCCTCATCTCCTTCTAGTCTCACCTCGTTCCCTGCTTTCATCCAACACACTTCCACCCTAGGACCCCTGAGCGCTACCTCCCCTGTGTGCACACCTCCACAGAGACAGTCAAATCACTTGCTTCCTCATTTCTTGCCCTCAGCACCTGCTTGCTGTGCTTTCTCTGTGAGGCAGCCTCCCATGATTGATTGTGTGCTCTCTGTCTCCTCTGTTCTGTTTTATTTTGTCTCATGGCACTTACTACAATTTGAAGTTGCTTCTCTCTCTCCCTCTCTCCCTCTCTCACTTGAATGTAGGCTTTATGAGAGCAGAGTTGGCTTCTGTGTTGTTCCTTGTTGTATTCTCAATGCCTGGCATGCAATTAGCACTTACTATATTTGGTGAGCCGTGACCAAATTAATGAAGGATAAAACAACATTAGTAAGTGATATTTGTATAATGCACATTTGTATAAATTATTCCATCGATTTCTCATGACAAACCTGTTAGATAAGTATTATTTTCAAACCCACTCCTTCAGTTGCCAAATACCATCTTCCTCTGGCCTCTATAATTGCAACCATACAACCCTGGGTACATTTTTTCTATTCTGCTTTTCAAGCCATCATCACTAAGCTAAGTTATCTTTACCACATCTCATTAAATATGAGTACACACATCTATCCATTCCCAGATTTGCGTATAGACCACACCGCCTTTTTCTTTCTTCCCCGTTTTAGCCAGGCCTCATACTCATCACAGATCAGTTGTCCCCAGTTAGGGACCCACCAAAGTGACGATCCACACGCAGAAATAGGAGAGTCCTGCCCACTACCCAGGAAGGCCAGCCACAGCTTGCTTGAGAGTTTTAAAGCCAATTCAGTTTATTTTTCCTTCACAGTTTAAACTTTATATTAGGGTCACTCCTTTAGAGACTCTTGTGTTTAAAAATTAAACGTGTTATCTTCTTAGGCAGTCAAATAGGATATTTCATTTTTTTTACTCAAAATTAATTGATCACTCTCATTTTAAGCTTTAAATAAAGCTTTCCTCTGTAACTAATTAATTTATTTATGGGTGGCAGAGAGAAAAAGGGAGGGAGAGAAACATCGATGTGAGAAACGTTGATCGGTTGGTTGCCTCTTGCATGCACCCCGACAAGGGACTCGTGTTTAGGCAGGTGCCCCCACCAGGAATCGAACCCATGACCCCTCACTTTGCAGGATGACACCCCATAAGCCACACCGGTCAGGCACTTTTCTGTGCTTTTAGAAATGTCTGCCGGTAGAGGAGCAAGCTAACCATTTACAGTGGACTAGTTTGCAAATATCAATCCACATTGCTTTCCATTTTCAGGGGCTCTGTCTTTATTATGAATTCAGGAGAAGGTAGCATCAGATGGGGCCTCAGAGGCCTTGACACGGGAATCCTTGGTGGTCACCTCACGTGTGCATCTTCCGTGCAGTGAAGGGCCAACTCTCTCACCAAGTAGTTTTTTGCATTTGTGAACAGCTTCAGCTCCAGAAAGTTTTTTTTTTTTATTTTTTCTTAATTGAGCTAAACATAATTTCTGGTAATGTTTGGACAGAATCTGTTTTATCTTCCACAGAGGAGGCTTCAAATACTTGACAACAAATAAGTTCTGTTTCCCAGCGAAGTGCCCCTCATGCTCCTATCTGCTCCTCACCAGACTGGGACCCCCCTACCTCCCCACCTTGCTCCCCTCTGGGCAGGCCCTCGCTGACCACTTCCTTTGTAAACTAGGACACCCTAGACTGATCCTAAAGGTTCAGATGTGCTCTGCCTAGGGCAGAGGACCAGCCCCCCTTATTTCTGCACACCTTACACCTGCTCATGCGGCCACCTGTGCACTGGCCTTGCTGTGGGCCACAGGCCCCTGGGGACTCACTCTGCATTTGCAGCCTGATGTGCCGGCCTTTCCCAACGGGCTGCACGTTTCTAGAGTCAGAACTGTGAGTCCAAACCTCTCCATGGTAGGCAAGTACCCCCAGTCTGGCCTCTCTCCACATGGTTACATTTGTGCCTCTACTTCCCTGCTTAAAGCGGTGCGCCAGCCTCGTATCCAGTCAGCTCCCCAATCCCCTCCTTGCTACCCCAGTTGCCACCCTGCATAAGAATTACCTACATTTTCCTGAACACACAGGTACCATAATCTCCCTCCCTGGCTTTAAAACAGTTGACCCCTCGTACTGTGAAGGGCACACAGTAGACTTCCAAGCTCCAGCCCAGCGTCCTTCTCTTTCTCCTTTCCCGGTGCCAGCAGGAACCTCTACGCTTCCCTGGGACAAGCAGCCACTAGTCCGTCACTCCCAGGTGTGGTTTAATGGCACTTAGGAGTATGTGTCCCCTGCTGGATCATAGACGGCTTTAAGGCAAAGCTCGCGTTTGCACATCTTTGTATCTCAGCCTGGCACCAGCCTGGCACCCAGCAGATTTCACCAAGGTGCTGCTTGAATGATTGGTGTGCGGATGGTCAGTGGGTGGGTGGATGCAGCCCTGTTTCCCACCGACATTAGAACCTCCGAGGGCCGGGCTCGATGTGCACTGCATCATCCCCAGGGCCTCCTGGGGGCCATACAGTCACTTTTGAGTTGTCCGGGCCTCCCTGATGCCCCTCCTGGCTTGCTGTGAGCATGTACACTCCAGGAGCACAGGAACAGGTATATACATCCGCACGCCATATTTTCAAACTTTTCTCACAGTCTTTCCTTTTCTGTCCCTCTCTCTCTCTTCTTGTTGTCCAACTCCCCTCTCCGGGCATCCCTGCCCTGCCACCCACCTCTCTGCAGCCAGCGTGTGCTTCCCCGTGTGTGTGGAGGTGCCCTCAGAGACCGAGACCGTCCAGGGCAACTCCATGAAGCTGCGCTGCATCTCCTGCATGAAGCGGGAGGAGGTGGAGGCCACCACGGTGGTGGAGTGGTTCTACAGGCCCGAGGGCGGCAAAGACTTCCTGGTAAGTGTCACTGTGGCTCTGGCCTCTCTTCTGTTGGCCTTGGTGCTGGGGGCCTGGCTCCCCGGAGTCTGGAGATTGACCATCTGACAAACACCCACTGAGAAAGGGCAGGCGCTGGCCAGGCCACCAGCAGTCCTGGTCACAGTCTCAGTCATAGCAGGCGAGGCCTAAAAAAGATCATATTCGAAGCCTACTGCATGCTGGTCACCTGACTGGGCACTTTTCAGGGGTTTCATTTAACCTTCTACACCGTGTCATTAGATGGATTAAATTAGCAGGAGAATGGGATTCGGCAGCCTGGCCCCGACTGCCCATCAACGCTCAGAGGGGGCCTGCTAGGAGCATGAAGGTCAAGGCCAGGGCTTTCAGAGTCTTCACCACGAATGAGCCTGCCTCTCCCCATCTCTACACCTGCTTATCTTGCTGGCTGCCCCCAGGACACTTGTCCTCTCTGTCTCCTCTCAGTTCTTTCTCTCTCAGGTTACCCCCTGGGCCCTGCGTGCTTCCCTCACCTTCCTGTACTTCCTCTCCTCGCTGTGAGCTTATGTTCCAACACCTGTTTGGCTGTGCCCACCTTTTCTGTTTTTGCTATTCCCCCTTCTTCCTCTGAGACTCCTCATCCTACCCCCATATTCTGGAGTTCCTTGTGCCATCCATTGTCCCCATTCCTCCTGTGCCTGCACAGTCATGCTCCTCTCCTCGTCCCTCGCCCCAGCTCGGCTCTCCTTCCCTGTCTTCTCCTGTGGCCCTACCTTCTGCTTCTCTCCCTGCAGATCTATGAGTATCGGAATGGCCACCAGGAGGTGGAGAGCCCCTTCCTGGGACGCCTACAGTGGAACGGGAGCAAGGACTTGCAGGATGTGTCCATCACTGTGATCAACGTCACCCTGAATGACTCCGGTCTCTACACCTGCAACGTGTCCCGGGAGTTTGAGTTTGAGTCCCACCGCCCCTTTGTGAAGACCACACGACTCATCCCCCTCCGAGTCACTGAGGAGGGTGAGGCGGGGCACAGGGTCCCTGGGGTCCCTTGTTCTTGGGGGAGGGGGCACAGCGGGTTTCTACAGATGAGACCCTTGTAGAGTGCAAACCCACGTATTTTTTGAGTGGTGATTTCTAAAAATGTCACCATTGACTTGTCTTCCTTTAGTGGCCAGGAGGCAGACTGCCCAGCCAGCCTTTCCTCAAAGCAGAAAGGCTTGGGGGTGCAGCAGATGATCTCTTCCCAGTCCCCTGACTCTCACCCTCCAAACGATGGACACCCTCCATGAAGCCTGCAGCGGCTACATCAGCTACGCTGTCTTCTCGGGCCTATGGTGAACTCCTGACTCAGGGAGCCCAGAGAAATTTACCCTCCTGGGTGTGAGCCATACCAACCACTGAGCAGAGCTCAAACTTCAGTGAGCCCCCAGGTCCCCGCAAGGGCTTCTCAGAACTCGGCCTTTCTGACTCCGTAGGTGGAGCCTGAGAATGTGCGTGTCTGACAGGCTGCCAGGAGGCGCTGCCACCACTGGGCACAGTGCTGTGAGAACTGCTGCTCTAATCAGAGTTTGACGGTATTTGTCGTATTTCTGCAGGGTGATCCCACCAGCAATCCCATCCTCACTGCGGCCTCTCTCACCCATAACCGCATTTCCTCAGAGGGGAGAAGGAGACACACTAATAGCGCTCCTGTTTTTAACTTAAAATGTTCAGATTTCCCACAGCTAGCTGCTGGTTATGGTGGGAAGTCCTTTCACCTACTGGACTCACGTGTGTCTGTTGCAACTGGGGTGAACTTAGAGTGTCCGCAATCATTGTTCTTGTTCCGCTTTCCTTGGGGCTTTGAGCTGTGGCTCCTGGCCTTGCAAATGTGCCTTTCACGTGTCAGAACAGCGATATAGGCGTCTCCACTGGCGTTTTCTTACTCAGGCTAAAGGATGACTCCATTTCACTTAGCCTTCCTCAACCTACTTCCAGCCCCTGCTGCCCAGGTGCTGTTTGCTGAGCAGGCCAAGGTGTAGGGTGTGAAGGAAAAAAGAGGTCAGGTTAAAGGCAGGCCGCTTCCTAGGAAAGAAGCCCCAGAATCTCAGCTTCCGGGCCACAAACCCTTTTCTTGCCCTGCTTTGTGATAAAGCTCCTGAAGCAACCTTGGGTGTGGACACCAGAAGTCACGAATTCCACTAAAACTTCAGAATGGGTCATTTCGGAACGTGCAGAAGGACTCTCGGGCCACTTGAATCCAGATATGATGGACCACTTCCCTCTCCTAGATTGTCTCCTCGTGGGTCAAATGAAGACGGAGGGCTGCAAGCTTCCTAAGGCATTTTTCTGTTTCCAACGTCCATTACCCTCCTCTGTTGACACATTTGTCCTCCCCGGGAGGGCGCCCGGCGCCCTCTACTGTCACCATTAGGAACTGTGGACTGGTGGCTGTAAGACTAGGAATTGGCCACTATCTCCTTCACCTACCTGCTGCTGTCTCAGGATTTTGCCTCCCAAGACCCTTGCGCAGCCAATGGAAACTATGGCAAAGCTGAGCCAGCACTGTCCAGGCACCAGAGCAAGGCTTGAGAGAAAACAGGAGGAAAACAAATTTGTTATCAGCCACAGAGCCACAGAGCTGGGAGGAAGCTTGGCTCCCATTGAAGCCAGGGCTGTGGGATTTCTCTCTGCACCGTTTGTGCAGCTTGGGGTGTGTCCGGCACAGGGAGGTTGAAGGACTCAGCTGATTGGAGGTTCTGTGGCTGGGAGAACCTAGCAAAGGAAACGGTCTTTGCCTGAGGGTGGGAAGCAAAGGGGCACCAGAAGCAATCCAGATCCCTCGCCCATCGGGCTAGCTCTGCTTCCACTGCATCTTTTCCTTCCACTCCATCCCAACTTCTGCTGCGTGCGCTTTCCTCCTCCTTTTTCTTCTGTGGGCCTGTAGGCCCTCCATGCACGTGCTGACCCTCATTGCTCTCTCAGAGCCGCTCACTGTACAGTGACCCACCTGCCACCCCGCTGTCCCTGTGCCACAGACTCTCCCTGGCTCTATGATCATGCTGGCCGTGGCCTGCTTCAGGCTCCCGCTTCTCAGCTCTAAGGCAGAAATCTGAGCCCCTTCCCCTAGAGGTGACTGAAAGTGCTGAGGGCAGCTTCTGGTGGTACTGGGGCCGCCACATTGAAAAAGAGAGAAGGTGCTTAGAACTGCACATCAGGATGCCTTCCGTGGCATCCTGACACTGGCCACCTGTGGCCCGAACCTGCCTTCTTATCTGTTTGGATCAAGTGGCAGGTGACCACCTCATTGACTTCCCCAAAATCCCAGAAAATAGTTGTTTATTGATGATGGGCTCATTCACTGATTCAATAGTTAGTTATCTATTGGGGTAAGTGGGGTGGTAGAATGCTGTGGATTTTCTGCATAACTCAGTGTCCATGTACAAGACCTTCCCCATCCTACCAATCATTAGGTGTGTGGGTCTGTACAGTATTGTGGGAGAAAGCATTATTTTTCTGGCTTTCTGGTACTTTCAGTAATAAACTTTCCAAGCTGACAAAAATAGATAGATACATAGATAGAGTGTACTTTCAGCTGAGCACACCATTGCCTGGCCACTGCAGGTCTGTGAGAAGACATTTGAATTCTCCTGGGCCTCTGGCTCCAGTTAGGGAACCTGGAAGATCCTGGAGCTAAAGGTCAGGAGGCTGTGCTATGGTTTTGGGTAGCAGGGTCTTGCCGGTGGCTTGGGCTCTATGTATACTAAGGACTAGGAAGCTAATTAGCTGGTGGGAGTAGGCAAAGGAAAATACAGCTGCGACCTTCCTTCCCATTAGGAAGGATTACATATCAGGGCATTTGCTGTGGATCATGTTTTTATTGGTCATGAAACAAAAAAGATCAATATTTATATTCATTCATTCAACACACACTGATGGGATATTTTGAAAAGTGTAGGATTAGACAACAGACCGATAGTTCAGAAATAACTAAGCCATGTCCTCCGTAAGCACATAGTCAGTACAGAAGAGAGACCAACACTTCACAATACAGCCTGAGAAGAGTCACAGTGGACAGATGAGCAAAGTACATGAGGAAGGATGTGACTACCTGTGCAGGAGACACTGAGGAAGGTTTCACCAACGAGGGAGCATCCATGGAGCCTGAAAGACTGATCAGAAGCCCAACAAGCAGGAGGGAATGTTGGGACAGAGGTGGGGGGGGGGGTGCAAGATGCAGCCTAGGAGACAGAAGAAGAAGATTAAATGTCCACAGATTCCAAAGGACCATAATGTGTATGAGAAGAGAAGTTCTGTGTGCCACTTGTGGAAAGTAGACGAGAAAGGCTGGGCTGCGCTTGGCCCTGCAAGCTGAACAAGTAGAAACCAGGCCTCCTGAAAGTCGAATGGCACGCTGAAGGTTTTAAACGGAATGGTAGGCTCAGCTCTGTGCTTCAGAAGCAGAACTTTGAGGGTCGCCTGGTTCATATGTGGAACCCTCCAATACTCACTTCTGTTTGGGTTTATGAGCTGGGGCAGGGGGGTCCTCATTTCTCATCCAGATTTATTGAGAGCACGTCCATGTTACAGGGCGGGCGGACTGCATGGGCCCTAGACATGGGTTCCTCAGACTCTCTTCCTCGAGATGCCAGCTACCCTCCTCTGCCCTGAGCTCAGATGACATCACAGGGTGAACTAAGACAGACATATTTCTTACATCTCTGTAGACATTTAAATTTCACAGCCTTGGCTGGTGTGGCTCAGTGGACCAAGTGCCGGCCTGCAAACCAAAGGGTCACCGGTTTGATTCCCAGTCAGGGCTCATGCCTGGGTTGCGGGCCAGGTGCCGAGTTGGGGGTGTGCGAGAAACCACCACACATTGATGTTTCCCTGCCTCTCTTTCTCCCACCTGCTATCTCTAAAACTAAATAAAATCTTTTTAAAAAGACTTCCACTACCTCTGCCACTTTCCAAATAAACTTTCTGTTCTGGACTGCAAAATAATTTCACAAAATATTCTTCAATACATTAGGTAATGCAACCATGTAAATTTATTATCATCACTTTGCAAATTAAGAGACTGAGCCTCAAGCAAGAGATGACTATTCGCACACCAGCAAAATTGGGGCCTCACTCTGTATATCGCACTTGATTCTAGAATTCCTTCCTTTGCTGTCCACCTTGTTCTGCCTCCCATTGTTCTCACTCATCCCTCCCTCCAAATACCTGATGAAAGTCAGTAGGAAGGCCACCAGACAGGGTCATGGTCAGAGGATATGAAATTCCTTTGACGTCCCCTTGAGGTTCCTCAGAGCCAGAGCTTCTTGAAGCCCTACTTCGAATAGGCTTCATAAAACACAGACCTCAACGACAGTTTTGGGTTTACCAGACACGCACATTCTGAGCTTCGCTCTCCCTCTTGCAGCCGGAGAGGACTTCACCTCTGTCGTCTCAGAAATCATGATGTACATCCTCCTGGTCTTCCTCACCTTGTGGCTGCTCATCGAGATGATCTATTGCTACCGAAAGGTCTCAAAGGCTGAAGAGGCAGCTCAAGAAAACGCGTAAGTCCCAAGATGCCAGAGTGACGGTGGGTGGCACCTTTCGCGTGCCTGCTGTCACAGGCAAAACGCCCAGCAGGTTACCCAACCCTCTACTCTCCCCACAACAACCTTTGCGGTGTCAGCATCAACACGTTCATTTTACAGGTGAGGGTTTGCCCGAGGCCAGGGCTGAAGAGGGAAAGCAAGGTTTGAACTCAGGCCTGCTAGTCCTTGGCCTGTCCCCTCAGCCGCGGGTGTAAAGCACATTAGCTGCCCCCAGAGGCCATGCGATGAGCATGGTTGCGACTGTCCTGTAGGTGCTGGAGCAGGCTCTTAGAGGGGAAGGGGCTTGAAGGGAACGGGAGGAGAGATTGGGATTTGACCTTAGCTCTCCCCCATCCCGACAGCCATGCTCTCAGGCCACCAGCGCTCTTGATTAGCTCCAAGCAATAGGTTCTTGCCCTGGAGTTTGGCAGCAACTAGGCATGCGGTTGCAGGCGCATTCTCATTCTCCAGGTGCAGGCGACACCTGGGCCGCTACGGGCGGTAGTCACTGTGGAGTGAGCCCATGCGAGAGGTCATGGGGTCGGAGGGCTTACTACCTGGGGAGAGGAAAGACAGAAAAGAGCCCACACAGATCTGTGAGGCTAGCAACATGGCCGAGGTAAAGACCTAAAATCCCTACTACCACTGGGAAATGTCGGATAAAATAAGGCATCATTTGCATACCTATGATCTTAATGAAAAAAATATATATATACCACTGACCAGATATGGGGGGTTGGTAGAATTGCTCTGCTGGGGGAGGTTGGCCATCATTCCTAGTGACCTAGGTGCTTGGATCTGAATGTTCAGACAGGAAGTGCCCACATGTGGACAGGGGTTTCCCATGCTGGGGCAGAAAGGGTCTACAGTGGAGCTTGCGCAGGAAACGGAGCTCGGGCTAAGGCCCCCAGGAGAGCCGGGATCCCCAGAGAGCTAGGGCTGACACCAAGGACAGATCCGAAAAGAATCAGTCCAACGGCCCAGGAAAAAGCCAAAGAAACGTACCCATCTTGACCTGCCTCTGAGTAGAAAAAAACAAAGAAAGATTCTTGAGAATTAGTAACCACAAGCCTGGTCCCACAATGTCTGGGTTTTAAATGTATACGACCCAGATGATCCAGCAATCTCAAAGCTGAGACATTCAATAATTAAAATACAAACAAACAAACAAAAAAAAGTCCCCAGCCAGTGAAAACCATGTAGAAACAAGTGAAGAACCGTTCTAAAGGGCCCCCTTGGAGCTGAGGGTGAACAGGGTCCCCAGATAAAGCCAGGCAGAGTCTGATTTCACTGTCTGATCCAAAATGACAGGCGCTGCAGGAGACAAAGCAACATGGGCAAGAGGCAGAATCAAATCCAGAGCCTAGTAGCATATAGAAAATGAGTTTGTTTTTAAAAGTTAAAGCAATAGCCCTGGCTGGTGGCATAGTGGATAAGGCGCCGGCCTGTGAACCCAGAGGTTGTTGGTTCGATTCCCAGCCAGAGCACATAACCAGGTTGCAGTCTCCAGCCAGCTAGAGGCAGGTGAAAGGCAACCATACATTGATGTCTCTCTCCCTCTCTGCCTCTCTCCCTTCTCCTCTCTCTGGAAATAATAAATAAAATCTTTTTAAAAAATTAATTAAAAATAAATAAATAAAAGTTAAAGCAATAAAAGAAGGAACTAAAAGCATAAGAATAGAGTAAGTTGCTAAGCAAACAGAACAGGCTGATTTGAATAGGAATAAAACATCTGGAAATGAAACATACAGCCAGGGGAGCAAGATGGCAGCATAGAGAAAACCCCCTCCTGTGAGCAAGCTCAACGTATGCATTGATAGAAAGCAATTACTCCTGCTAGATAACTGAGGGCTGAAGGAACCACTGCTGAACGATGAACATGAGAAAGACCCAGAAGGGAAGGCTGGGAACCTGAGGAAGCCCCGCAGGGACTTTCCAGGCCAGAGAAGCAGGGAGTGAGCGCCATTGTCCATGCTCCCGTCCACTTCCTATGGGCAGGTGGGAGCTTTCCCCCTGCTCACAAGACCACCTACATTGCGGGGAGCAAGGGGGAACAACAGGACTTCCCCACAAGCACCTGGCCTCCCTTTGGGGGGCCTCTCCAGCCGCACAATCTGGTGTTCCAGCCAGCGGAAGCCCAGCCTGGTGGGTTTCCAAAACCCACCCCAGCAGGCAGCGAAATAGACATGGCTTCTACACCCAAGCACTATCTTTATAACAAACAAGATAGACACTGTAGAGAGAAGGCTAGGGCCACAGGAACTGTCTGGGCACTCTGGGGGTGCTCTGGGGCAGGGTGCCCGTGAGCACCATGGTTTATATCTCCCCTACCCCTGTAGAGGCTGGGCGAGGGCTCTGTCCAGCTGGTCTGGCCTATCTGCAAGGCTGCCGCAGAGCCTACCGGCACCCATCACTGGGGCCCATTGTGGCCCCAGAATAAAGGGAGCAAGTCGAATCAACAAGACCTTATTATCCACACCTGGCCTCCCACTTGGACATGTTAAGCACCCGATCAGCTCCGACCTGCCTGGAGAAACCATCCGGCACACACATCCTACCCAGAGGCCACTTTTCCAAGACTTGGAGAGAGAGCTTTTTTGTCTAATTCATATAAACACAGAAAGTCAAACAAAATGGAAAGACAGAAGAATATTTCTTGAATGGAGGAATGAGAAAAGTTCCCAGAAAGAATCCCTGAGGAAATTGGAGATAAGTAATTTGCCTGATGAAGAATGCAAAGAAACTTAAGAGTGGACTAGAAGAGTTTAGGAGAACTTCAATAAAGAGAAAGTATCGTAAAGAATGGAGCAGAGCTGAATGGGAGAAGATACTCGCCAATGATACATCCCATAAAAGGCTGGTATCCAAAATACAGGATAGGGCAAAAATAGGTTTGAAGTTGTTTATGGAAAATAATACAATAATTAATAAATAATAATACAAGAATAAACTGTGTTTTTGCATATTCACAACTCTAAACCTACTTTTGCCCCACCCTGGGTATAAAGAGCTCATACAACTTAACATCAAAAAAAACAAAAAACAAAAAACAAAAAAACAAAAAAACCCCCAGCTCTTTAAAAATGAGCAAAGGACATGGATAGATATTTCTCGAAAAAGGAGAGATGGATGACAAACAGACATATGAAAAGATTCTCAACACTGATCATCAGAGAAATTCAAGTTAAAACCACAGTGGGATATCACCTCTTACCTATCAGAATAGCCATCAATATATCAACAAATAACAAGTATTGGTGAGGATGCAGAGAAAAGGAAGCCCTCGTGCACTGTTGGGATCATAAGTGATTGCAGCCACAATGAGTCTTCAAAAAATTAAAAATTAGAGGTCCTGTACAATCCAGCATTTCCACTTCTGGGTATTTATCCAAAACCAACCAACCACTGATTTTAAAAGATATATGCACTCTATGTTCATTGCAGCATTACTACTAATAGCCAAGATATGGAAACAACCTGGATGTCCACTAAAAGGTGAATGGATAAAGAAATTGTTTCATATATAAATTCATATGAATATTATTCAGAAATAAAAACCATTAAGTGTTGCCATTTGTGGCAATATGGATGGACCTGGAGAGTATTCTGTTAAGTGAAATAAGTCAGACGGATAAAGCCAAATGCCATATGATTTCACTTATATGTGGAATAAAATACAAAGCAAATGTGTATAAAATACAAAGCAAATGAATAAACAAAACAAAAAAGACCCATAGATATACAGCTACATAGATACAAATATAGGTTGCCAATGGGGAGGGTAATGGGAGGATGAGAATAAAAATAAGTAAATAAAATTAAGATAAATAGTGACAACATTAAATGCTGGCCAAAAGGAGAAAAAGGAAGAAGAGAATAATAGGAAGAAAAGAAGTTGGAGTTAGTGAAAGCAAGTGACATTGCCAAGGTCACCATAAGCTGGGGCAGATCCATCTCCAGGTCAGATTCTTCAGGCTCCTTCTGGCCCTGCCCGGGTTTCACTCGAAGCTTTTCACTGGCAGTGACTCATTAGCACACGAAAGCAGTCGGGCCTGGCCTTCTCCTGTCTTTCCCCCAAGCCACTACCAGCCCTTGGAGCCTCTTCTCATCTTTTTTCTACTCCCCTCCCCCACACCCCACTTTCATCTACCAAGCTGCCTGGAATCCGCGGCCTTAAACAAATTTTTATTTGCACCTATATTCCCCAGGGACGGAGAGGCCAGTGTCATCTCTCCTCAGTGACAGTGTGTAGTGTGTGGTCCGTAAGAGCTCAGTGTTGGGGAGCAGTAAGAAAAGACCAGAGCTTCCGGCAGCCTGGAGAGCCTTGGGCAGTATGAGCTGGTTTGTTTTTTCTCAGTGAAGTCCTGGGCCTCAGGCTCTGGCATTCATTTACAGTCAATAAAATGTAAGACTCAATGGATTGGCTCACCAGATCTTGAGAACTAGAAGATAAATGTAAAGGTGTTACCGAGAATGAAGAATATAAAAAAAGAGATATAAAAAGATGAAATATCACAAAGAAACCTGAAGAAAAAAATGAGAAGATCCAGTCAGATAGAACAGAGGGGAAAGGGGCAGAAACACTCTTCAGACACATGGCTAAGGAAAAGCAGGGCTCTTCAGACTTAGAAAGCACAATGTGTCCTGCACAGGACCCTTGCACATACATCGAACCTAAACAGCAAGCATCTTTATACTGACAAGCAGCAGCTGCCAAGATAACCCTCAGCAAATAATCAGAATGAGTTACAACTTCAGAAGAATTGCCCATAATAGTAGAAACATGTCGAGGATAGTATCTATCTCTGCTTCTCTTTAAAATTATACTGGAGATCCTAGGCCGTGGACTAAGAATAAAAAGTAAGAATTGGAAAGGCCAGCCCTGGCTGGTGGCACGGTGGATAAGGCACCGGCCTGTGAATCCAAAGGTCGCTGGTTCGATTCCCAGCCAGGGCACATAACCAGGTTGCAAGCCAGGTCTCCAGCCAGGTTCGTAGCTGGAGGCAGGTAAAAGGCAACCATACATCGATATCTCTCGCCCTCTCTGCCTTTCTCCCTTCCCCTCTCTCTGAAAATAATAAAATCTTTAGAAAAAAAAAAAAAAAAGAATTGGAAAGGAACAAACTAAATTACCATTATTCATACCCACTATGATTACTTACGTAAAAAATCTAAGGGAATTCACCATGGCTGGGTTGCACATCAGCCTGAGAACCGATCAGTCCCCAGTCAGGGCACGTGCCTGGGTTGTGGGCCAGGTCTCCAGGTGGGGGTGTGCAAGAGGCAACCAGTTGATATTTCTCTCTCTACCATCCTCCCCTCCCTCTAAATATAAATTTTTCAAAAAATCTTTTAAAAAAATCTAAAGGAATCTAGATTCAGCAAACTATTAGAACTAGTAAGAACATTCCACAAGTTTATTGATATAAATAAAAATATAAAAATCACCTATATTCCGTTCATCCAGGAAAATTAGAAAAGCATTGCCATATTTAAAGAATTAACTTTTTTTTTTTCAATTACGATAGAAGCAAATACTCTCCAGTACCTGGGAATAAATTTGACAAAAATGTGCACGACCTTGAGAGACAAAATTATGAAACTTTACTGAAAGATTTAAAAGATTTAAATGGAGAATAAAACCATACTGTTACAAACATGGCAGTTCTCTCCAAAATTAACCTGCAAATTTCATTCAACTCCGATCCAAATATGTGTTGAATTGTTCAAGGAACAAAATAAGCTGATATTAAAAGTCACAATATAGCCCTGGATGGTGTGGCTCAGTGGATTGAGTTCCAGCCTTTGACCCAAAAGTCACCAGTTGGATTCTCAGTCAGACCATGTGCCTAGGTTGCAGGTCAGGTCCCCTAGGTGGAGGCAACTGATGTTTCTCTTCCTTGCTTTCTCCCTCCCTTCCCCTCTTTCTAAAGGTAAGTAAATAAAATCTTTTAAAGATAAGTCACAAAATAGGGGAATGTCAAGAATAGTATAGGGGGTAAAAAAAGAATAGTATAGGAAATGGAGAAGCCAAAGAGTTTACGTGCACAACCCATAGATATGAACTAAGGGTGGGGGATTGCTGTAGGAAATGGGGGTACCAGATGGGGGCGGGAAATGGGGGAAAATTGGGACAACTATAATAGCATAATCAATAAAATATTTTTTTTAAGTCACATGGAAGGCCAAAGGACCAAAACTAGCCCAAACCAAGGCACAGCCAACTAGCAAATGTTTTAGGCTTTTAGGCTATGCAGGGTGTCTCTTGCATATTACTTTGGTTTTGTTTCTTCAGTTGCAACCTTTTAAACAAGTAACAACCCTTCTTAGCCCGTGGGTCATAGTTTGCTCATTTCAAAGAAAGAACAGGGAGGTTGGAGGAGGTGACTGGTAGGACTTTTCCTATTGAATATGGAGATTTCTTACAGCACTGTCAGAGTAAAGAGTCTGTGATACTGACAAAGGCATATAACATGGACCAATAGAACAAAACAGAGGGCCCCCAGTATGTTAACCTGTACATAGCAACCAGTGTGTGACAGACATGGCTGTGCAGTCATTGAAGGGAGAAGGAACATCCAACAAGTGGTATAGAAAAGAAAATTAGGTCCTCCAGCGCTCGCTACCCAAAAATGAAGTGTGAGTGGATTTACAAGGTAAAATGCAAAACTTACAAATTCTATTAAGGGACTATAAAAGAATTATCTTTATACTCTCGATTCAAGAGGATTTTTTCAAACACAAAGCAAAGGGGAAAATGGTCATTGTGATTATACAGGGGTGGGCAAAAGTAGGTTAATAGTAATAATACTACAATAACTAATAAATAATAATACAAGAATAAATTGTGTTTTGCATACTCACAACTGTAAGCCAACTTATGCCAATCCCTGTACATCAAAGTTATTTTTTCATTATAAGGTCCATAAGCAAAGGATAGAGATAAACAGACTGGAAGAAGATATTTTCAAGATATGAACTCAAGGAGAAAAAGGTATCTCAGAAGAAAAAATAGCAGAGCAAATGAACAGATTAGAGAATCAGGAACCAAAATAGCCTGTAAATTTATCAAAAGATGCTCAGCTTCATCAGTTATCAAGGAAGTGAGCATTAAAGCAACTATAAAATATAATTTCACCTACCGGTTTGGCCAACATTTCAATCTAGCAACACCAAGTCCTGAGAACAAAGTGGATAAATGAGCGTTCTACTGGTGGAAGTAAAAAACAAACAAACAAATGACTCCTATTATTATTTTAGTCTCCGGAAAAGGCCATTCTAGTCTTCTGCTGGGAAACCCAGCCAGAAGGAAATGCAACACTGCTCTGTAGACAGAAGTCCTTGTCCCTGTGTCCTTGCTCCTTCCCTTTTCTTGCATCCCCACCTCTGGGTACAATAGTACTGATTCTGTTCCCCGTTTGTCCTCCTGCAGGTCTGACTACCTTGCCATCCCATCAGAGAACAGAGAGAACTCTGTGGTGCCAGTAGAGGAATAGAAGGGGTGTGACTCGAGGTGACGTACAGGCAAGGGGAGGGGAAGCTGGATAAGGATGGCAGGTTGCACAAGTGACAAGTCACCCATTATTAAAGTGACTTTCAATTGAGCCCGTTAGATGAATTTCTACCCAAACCCAAGTCCCCACCCTTAGGACACTTCTCTAAGTTGATACCCAAATTGCAGAGCTCTGTGTGATGTCACCCCCTCAGAAGGTGAATTGCTTTGGCCTGAGTGTTGGGGCACCATGAACTCCTTACCCGTAGTGACAAAGGCACATAGCAATGCCCCGGCCCCTGTGTAATGATTGTGATCAGAGTTCTCGGCTGGGCTGAACCAGACTGGAAGTTCTCAGTGAGTTGTTTTATCACTGACAGGTGAGACTGGAGCCCTGAGGGACTGGACATTCCAGGTTGAGTGATGTCCACAGCATCAGGAAGTCCCCTAGAGGCCACAGCACCTCCCTTCCTGCATCCACCCTTCAGTCCACGCATTACACCGCCCCTCACCTCAGACCTCCTAACTCCATCAGACCTCGACATACCCAAAGACTTTGCCAGGACTCAACCTCACCTCATCCTCGCTTTTAAGCAAGCAGCTTCCATGTCACCTGGACTTCTACCCTGTGCTTCATGACTGTGACCAAGTGCTGGAGATGGTGCACTCCTCAGTCCATTACTGTCTGGAACTGCTGGCTCCCCACTGCTGCCAGTGAGTGGAGCTTTTCAATGGAAGGAAGCAGGAGTGACAGTTCAGCTTAACGCAGAAGAGGGTAAATTTTTTATGCCAGTTTTTCCCAGGCCTTGGCCCACTTTACTAGTGCATTAGAGCAAAGCATCCTTTCCTAGGTTCTCCAGTGATGGAAAGGTTATCAAGCATGGACTGAAGTGTTCTCTGGAGTTTGGTGCTTCAGGGCGAACACCCATTAGGTCTCTATGGCCTAGGTTAGCCTCTGTCCTTCAAGAAGCCAAGGACAAGAGACTTGGGAAGGATTCAGCAATTTAGGTGACTTTTCAAGGTCATACAACATGTTCATGATCCTATTGGTATGTGTGCCCCATCCCCCAAAATGAGCACACCATTGAAGAGAGCTGGGAAGTCTTATTTTCCTGCGGGCATCGGAACTGAAATTTCTAAGTTCTTCCTCTTAAACACTTGTGGATCGGTGTTATAACTCATATCATGGGAGGCAGCTGAGACCCAGAGCTCAACTTGACTTCCAAGGATAAATTGGAGCAAAGGGAAGCCTTAGCCATTGCCCAAGATGGATCATCTTGGTTATGAAGACTTTGCAGTTGAGATTGTCTGTGACCATGCTTCTTCCATAAGCAGACACTGGTTGGGTGGGTTGCCTGGCTGGGCTTAACTCTGATTCTGGTAACTAGAATTGGGCCGAAAAGGCAGAAAGACATGAAGTAGACTTGAAGAACTTCCTTCGTGAAAGGATTTGTGAATCTGAGATATCCTGCAAAAGAAGGCATCTTGGAATGATATTTAAGAAACATAGATGATAAGCGCATGAGTGAAGTCATGAGTAGGGGAGGGATGGGCTAGATGGCTTCCAGATATTTCACCTGTAAACCCGTAACGCCCAGGGGTGCTGTTTTGTTAGATTTGGGGAGAGCAGATGAACACTGGGCAAATTTTAGTCAAAATCTCGTATTTCAGTTTAATTCACTGATTGGTCCCAGTGTGATGCCCCTCAGTATCTAGTGATGAGACAGGAGAAGGATGCTTTAGGAAATAGGTGATGAAAGTGGCTGGGATTTGATAAATGGGATGCCACCTTAGTGCTGGAGGAATCTCTGGGGAAAGAATTCCACTGGTTTTGGGCCTCACCGGACAAATTCATTGTCTCATCTCTTCCATCCCCGGGGAAGTACTTAAAACATGTCCTTGTTCACATCTTGAAGAAAGTACTCTCAATAAATTCAAGACCCTTCTCATGGGTAATTTCCCATATAATCTCTCAGAAATAGGGGAGGGCATATAGGTGTTTCTTACTTTATAGTGAGGAAAATAGGCCTGGATAACTGAGGTCTTAAGTCAGGTGACTGGTTGACAGCAGTACCTGTCATAGGAGCATTAGTCCTGGTTCCAGCCAACCAAGCATCTAACTTGTAATCCAGACAGATGCATGACTGCTTTTTCCCCCACTTTTTAAAAACAAACTCAAATGTTTCCTGGGTAATTTTAATGAAGCTGAATGATACCCATCATTTTTGAAAATGTATCCTTTTTACGTAATCTTCCCTGTTTTCATTTTTTCTAACTCCTCAACTCTTCCATCTTCCATTAGAGTGATGTGGTTTACAAAGCATTTTCATTTCAAGTTTCATATTTCTCCCCACAACTGGCCCTGTGAGGTACATATTACTAATACTCATGTTATGAAGGAACAGAGGCTAAGTAGCTTTATCATACTCTAAATTCATGCAGTTGGCAACTGGAGAGCTGGAATCCAGGTCTTCTAACTCCTAGCCCAGTTCTCTTTCTACTAAGACCGTAGTTGCTTCCTTTCCTCTCATGTTTTAGCTTCCATCTAATCTTTGCCTCTCTTGCTGTCCTGAGATACTCAGAATCTTCTCTTACCCTTAATCCCACTCAATTGCTTCTCAACCACAACCTCATTTTGGTTTCACCTCTAGTTGGTTTGCAAATCACTATTTCTCCTGAATTGCAATTAAACTTCCAGGAGACTTGATCATGACTATACATCTGCAAGGTACTGTGATCACCAGCCTACTTCAAGTTCTCCGTTTCTCCCCATATTCCCGTGGGGGGCCCAGACCCCACATGCATTGTTCTGGAAGCTTCATCTGTATGCTGTTCTCATGAAAGGGCTTAGAAATGTTCTCAAGGGCTATTATCACTTTAGGAGCCCAATCTGTTGCCTTGGTGCTGGACATGTCCATGACTGATCCTCAACAACACAATTCTCTAAAGGCCAACCCAGGCTGGGTCTCACTGTCCCTTCCCTACTGCTTAACAGCCATGAACTTGATTGTTCAACTCAGCCGGCCCCATAAGCACTCTGACCTAGTGACGTCTACTGTTAGCCCAGGCTGGCACATCACAGCCCCAACACTGTGGAAACACCTTGACAGTCAGTGCCTCTCTCGACCCCAACCTTTATTTCCAGTCTGTTTAAAAGCATTAACCTTTTTTTAATTTTTATTTTTTTTGCAGAATGCCAAATTGGTCTTTTATTTTATTGTTATATTACATCCATCCCCTTTTCCCTCCCCTCTGTCCCCTTCCCCACCCACCCACTCCCCCACAAAATCAATCCCATTTGTTGTCCTTATCCATGGTTCTTCCATGCTAGTTCCTTGACTAAACTGCTCCCCTTCTTTGCCTCCTCCTCCCCCCATCCCCTCCCCTCTGCCCACTGAAGATCTATTCATTGTATTCATGTATCTGGTTCTGTTTTGCTTGTTTGGTTTGTTTATTATTGTTCTGTACTTTTCACTGACTGACTTATTTCACTAAGCATGATACTTTCTAGTTCCCCTTATAGTTTTTCTATCCCCATTTATACACCCAGATTTCTGATTCTCTGAATTTCTGCTTTCTCCTTAGCCAAACTAGAAATGTTGGTAGGAAAGGAATTTTTCAAAGCAGGAATATGCTGGAAATATGCGTAGAGCAGTGAATGATTAAGAGACAGTAGGCCCTCCCCGAAAACTGCTAGATCAAATAGGAAAATACAGCCACCTCAGTTTGTGAACCCACCTGATACAAATCAGAGAGCAGGGCTATGCATTATAAATGGCTTCTTTGCAGGAAGCAAGAGCTAGGCACATTTCAGCATTTCAGATACTCTTATCTTGGTTTCCTGCATTCCAGTTGACATAGAAATGGAAGAATAAAATTAAAAAACCCTCCCTCTCACCACCTCTTATAAATGAAAGATCACTGATGCAGTAAATTCATCTAGTCCCTGCCAACATATGTGAATAGAACCTGGTGTGGCCATCACTCCGGTCACTTATTCTTTCTGCACTGCAGCACCATGTCTAATGCCCCATGGTCTCAGGTCTGAATAGTATCCTCGTCCAAGACTTTCCTCCCAACCTCTGAAACACTACTGTGGTGGACAACTCATGTTTAGTTCTTGATGGGGCCCGGTAGATAAGCACTTGCAGCAAGTCTGAGTTATAGGTCAGATTCCACCCCCATCACAGGCAGCTAAGCCTCAAAGCCGGGGACTAGATCACTTGTCCCCAGTGGCTGAGTCATCACAGAGCAAGAGCTGCACTTGCTGGGCAGCGCGTGATGAGAAGACTACGACTGAAGAACAAGAGTGTAGTTTGTTAAACACTCTCAAACACAATCAGCAACCTTAGTCTCTCAACTGATGGAACTCTTTACCCTACCGTCACCTTCATGTTGTTCCCTGATTTTGCACAGCCATTATTTTTCTGAACTCTAGAAATGTTGCTGACCACCCCAGCTCTCGACACTCTACCACCAGTTCTGTAGTGTTTTGTTTTTTGAAAACCCTGTTCACGTCAATAAAGTGCCTCAGCACTGGCTGCTCTGGCTTTCCTGTTAGTGTATGTATTTTCTCTATTAGTGTATCTATTGTGTGTGTCAAGGACAGAATGGCTCCTTCATGCCTCCCCAGCCTGCATCGGTCCCTCAACTCACATTGAATGGGTTTATGCCCACAGAATAAAAAATGCATTGGTAGAAGTATATGATAAATGTGTGACCCCAGCCTCTTGTGTCCCCTTTTCTCCCCACCCAAATATCAAGGAATCCAAGAGTCACTTGTGTGTCCACCTGCCTGACATCGAATGAGTTTCCTACCAGGTGGTGAAGGACTAACTGCAAGGAGTGACTAAGGACAGGTGGGGCTGCACGCTCCCAGCCTCTGTAAACAGGACAATAAAGCAAGGCTGGTCCCTGGTGCCCAGCTTCCTGGGAGTGCCAAGGCCCCAAAGAGCAACGTTCAAAACACTGTCATTGGGACTCATCCACGGTCCACCATGCTCTTCTATAATGTCAAAATTACTGATTAACAATGAAGTCAAAAATTATCTGATGGCCCTGGCTGGTAGCACAGTGGTTAAGGTGCCGACCTGCGAACCCAAAGGTTGCAGGTTCAATTTCCGAGCCAGGGCACATAACCAGGTTGCAAACCAGGTCTCCAGTCAGGTCTGTGACTGGAGGCAGGTGAAACACAACCATACAGTGATGTCTCTCTCCCTCTCTGCCTCTCTCCCTTCCCCTCTTTCTAAAAATAATGAAATAAAATCATAAAAAAAAAAAATGATCTGAGTCTGGCACCAGCCACTATACAAAGACATGCACAGACATACACACTTTCTATTATCTCTAAAAAACTGAGGTTTGGTGTGATGAACGGAGCCTGGGGTCAGACAGCTGAGAGACAGCGATAATGCAATTTATACTTGGGTCTGATTCCAAAACTCCTTACCCATCCTGTTCCACTTCATGGGGCTCGCTCCCCGTCCTGGGAAGAAAGTGTTCGACGTTGGGTGGATCTCAATGGATGGTGGGTGGCTGTGCGCATGGGTAGAAGTGTGCCACCCACAAACGCGTTCAGTGCTGGCCCTGATCACGGCTGGGAAAGGCCAGAAACCCTGGGGACAGCAAGCCCTCACAAATCGAGCGAAAAACACACGCGCACGCCGATTGTTATTTCAAGTTCAATACTTTTTTTTTTTCTTTTAATTTATACTGTCCTTCCATGGCTCTAGCTACTTTACATTTAAGATTTGGCTGGGAAACCTGGTGTGTTTCTAGGTGCTAGCAGGAAGTTCTCAGACCTTGCGCCCAGCGCCCGGCGAAGGACAGTTCCAGAACCAGACCCGAGTGGCCAGACAACTCCGCTGCAGTCGACCTACGTCCTTTCCCGTACATGGCCCGTGCAGGGGCTGGGGCTGCTCTCTCTGCCTTGCCCCACTCACCCCGAGTCAGATTATCCAGGGGCCATGCAGCCTCTGGTCCATCCCTCCCCACCATGGAATCTAGACTGAGAGGGGTGGTGGGGGGAGAAGCACCATGTGTTTGGGAAGATCTGGTCCATGCAGAGAGTGGTCTGGCCCTAGAGTTTGCACAGGGAAATGTTCAGACACACACACACTATTGTTGGCAAAAATGGTTGCTTTTACTATGCAGTCCCCACACGGGCACCCCAGCCCAGGGCCAACACCCTGGCACAGCCAGCTGTCTTGCACGGAGCAGAGGCCACTGAGTCGCTTCTGCAGGGTCTCGCTGTGTTGAGAAGCAAGGAGGCCCAGGGGCAGAGAAGACAATGTTCTTGAGGCCTTCCCGTGTCAGGTAGACCAGGCAGACAGTCCAGCCTCAGCTCCTCCCAGCAGGTCTGAGCTTCTCGCCAGCAGCTGTGGCTCCAGTCGGGCTCCCAGGCCTGCTCAGGACCTTGAGTCACAGCAGAAAACAATGCCAAGGCCCCTGAGCTGTCTCCAGAACCAAACAGGGAGCTGGTCGGCCCCTTCCTGCATGGTCAGGGCAGAAGTGAGGTATCAAGGCTGGACAGAGAGGGAAGGGCAGCTCTCTATAGCATGTGCAAATAAATTCCTGCTCCAAGTCAGGGAAACAGGGGCGTTACAAGACGGCCTTCCAGAAAAGTGCTCCTCTCAGACCCAAAATGCCTCTCCTGGAAGAAAACACACAGAGGTGGGGGAGAGTGGGACCCACCTGTGGCAGGTCTGGAATGAGGGTCAAACACCGGATGATTGTCCCACAGCCTGTAGTCCAGGGTGGGGTGGGGGAGGAGAACACTGGGAAGAGAGGTTCTCAGGTTTTGTACTAGAGCGGGCAGGCGGAGCCAGCCAGTACCGGGCAGTGGGTACAGCCCTTCTGTCTGGGGGACCAGAGGAGGGTGCTCCTCCTTTTGGGGGTGGGGCAGGGAAGAAGGGTGGGCTCTTGGCTGCCCTGCAGAGCTACGGAAGCAGCCCAGAGTGGCAGGGAAAGAATCCTTCTCGGACCACACACAGTCCATGGAGATGTTTCCCCTAGTCCTCTCTCCAAGCTGCCATGCAAGTGCTGCCAGTGCACGTGTCAGACGTGGTCCAAGCACGGGTGGGGATGGGGACATGCAGAGAAGCCACAACTAACAGTCTCCATCTCGAGGTTTCTCGGTCCCTCCCACCCCTTGCACCCCAAGGCTTTCGTGTCAGTGTTCTAAGGCGACCCAAGGATTCTCGCCTCAGCTTCACACTTAATCCAAACCCCGGCAAGGTTTGGGTTGAGCCCCAAGAAAAGTGCTAGAACCAGGTGTGGCTCCTCTCCACCGTTCCCTCCAGCAAGAAGGAGGAAGGATGGCAAATAAAAGGCTTCATAGCCTAGGAATGGAAGACATGGTGCCCTTCTTGCCATCCTCCTTCCCTCCCCAGTTTAGAGAAGACTCAACAGAAGGCCTCTTCCCCGTCTGGATGAGGCCAACAAAGGAGGAGACACCATTTCAGGTTAACACTGAGTAATACAGCAAGCTTATTTCTTTCTCTGCCCTCCCTACCACCCGCCTACCTACCCCCCACCCCCCTCCTGCCCATCACCCTGTATCTTACTGGGTCTCCCTAACCCTTCTAGCTCATGAAAAAGAAAGTTGTATTACCCTTAACTTCCTGGGAACCCAGGCACTGTCCTTCCACTCATCTCAACACCAGGGAAGCTCTAGCCCAGCAGGGAACCTTGAAGTCTAAGAAAGCCCAGCCTTGCAGTATCTGGTATAGCGTTCACCGACAGTGCCAAACTAGAACTGACGTTAGAGATAGTCCAGACCGACCCTGTCCTGCTGCAGGTACAGACACTGGTGCTCAGAGAGGGTTCATGACTTGGCCAGCAGCAGAGCCGGACTCAGGTCCCAGTCTCCTGACTCTCAGCTCAGAGCTCTTACAAAGAGCTTCCAGCTGCTGGTCTTCGTGGCCGGGGGTGTTCTGCCCTGTGCCCGGCAGGCAGAGGGGGAAAGGGGGAGAGTCGCACAGCAATCTCCACAGAATGCTGGAGGGGAAGTGCAGACCCCACAGCTGCTCTTCGCCTGGTTGGAAACTCAGCAAAATCTTTGAAACCAGAAACGAGCTCTCCAATGTTTTACCCCATGAATTCTCGAAGAAAGATGACAAGTTCTCACATGAACAGGACCCAAAAGCAGTGGCTGGAAGAAATAACCTAAGAGGTGAGGGGCTTGGAAGCTGGGGAAGGACCCGTGACAGGTCACTGAACGAGGAAGCAAAAGCTTCGTTTGGGAGTGAAGAGACTTGGGTTTTGAAAACGAGACCCTTGTTAGAACAGAGGGAGCCCACAGGAGATCCATGACACTCAGGAAGGAAGCGGGCCACGGGACATCGCCCCTCTGCACACACAGTCTCCAGGTTTGGAACCCCGGAACTTGGGAGGGTGCCTTGCGCCAACTGTCACCTGGTCTTCCCTGGAATGGGCTTGGCCAGTCAGATCAAAGCACAACCGGGTAGTCAAGTCAGCTGAAACCCCCTTACTCCCAGGCAAGCACCCTTTTAAGTCACCCCCCCCAAGGCCCCACCTGGGACGGGCAAATAACTGCATGGTTTAAATAAATAAATAAATAAATAATAGGAATGGAATTCGTTAGCGAATTTACTACTTTTGTCTTTAAAAAGGTTCTGGGAAGAATGTTGGCTTCTGCTGACCCCAAGGGGAAAATCTCTTAGTTGTCTGCCCTGGCTCAGGGCCCGGGCGCCCAGACCCCCCAGGATCTCCCGTTCCCCATCCCAGGCAGGGGTGAGGCATGGCCCACTGGCCTACGGGCAGGTGCACCTTTCAACTCCCCTGCAGCCTTCATTCCCTGAGAGTGGACCAATGGCACTGAACTCCTCTCCTAGGGAGGGACACACGTGGCAGCTGACCCCAAGGAGCTGTCTCATGCCATCCTGGGGGCCTGACCTGGGCACGTAATCCTTGTCTGCTCATCCCACCTTTTTGGCAAGAGCAAGGCTCAACCGCAGAGACCCAAGGTCAAAAGCGTGTCATAATCCCAGGTTCTTCCGCTGGGCTTGATCGGTGGTAACATCTTCCTCGTCTTTGCACCTGGCACCAAGGGGCCCATCCGAAGAGCAAGCCATCTGGAAGAGCTCCCCTTGCCCAGCAGGTGTGTGACTCTTTCCCGAATTTCCGTGAGCTCTCCCTGGGGCGGGGAGGATTCCTTTGGTGATGAGGTGGAGAAAGAGCAGCGGATAAAGGATGGGAAGCGTGGCCAGATGGTCCCACAAAGTCAGGTGAATGCACGGTCCGGGAGCCAGCCCCGAAAGGGCCCTGGGTGACTCACGCTCCCAACCTCAAGTCTTCCTCCTGCTCCTCACGGATATCCGAGCTCTCTGGTACAAACGCCAGAACTCCCCGGCTGGGAAATGGAGGATCTGGAACGGCCTTCTTGGGGGCAGAGACTCCATCAGGCTTTTTCAGGCCCAAGTACATGCTCCTTGGCTGAACTGTTCCCTCCAAGGGCCTCCTCTGTGTGCAAAGTGTCTCGGACAGGCGTCCCCGTGACTGAAGTCGGTCCTTTCCCGAGAGTAAACGGTGCTGGCGTCCTCCCATTAGACCCTGCAAGCCTGCATTACTAGGGCGTTCACCCTCTCAAACCCTGGCGCCCCTACACAACCCTGACTCATCCTGGAAATTAAGCTGACAGCTCAAAGTGAAGAATTAGGGCCACAGACCTGCTTCTAACCGCTAAGACAGTTTACAAGATCAAAAATGCTTCCCCGGCTAAGAAACAATGTGCTCTTAGGGCACAGAGAAAAAATAGGGCTTTAGGCACTAGAAAGTGACACCTCACCCAGAGCCAGCCTGGGAGAAGACCAGAGAGAAGGGGGTGGGGTGGGAAGGGACGAAATCCGCAGCCCTTGTTGGTGCACACCCTACGCAGGTTAGAGGGAGGGGCAGGGGGGTGGGGGGCAAACCCTTCGTGCACAAGCGAGTCCTTAGGAGCCTGAGCTCGGAGCCCACACCCCGCAAGGGTGGCCTTCCGAGCTCCCAACAGGCCGGTCTTGGCCACAGCCCGGGCATGGGGGTGGCCTCACAGGGAAAGCATAGCTGGGGCTCCTGCCCTTGCTGCTTCCTTGTTCCCAAGAGAACCCCAGCGGAAGCGTGGGGTAGGGAAGAAAAGATTCTCTTCTGTTTGGGAAACAAACCCAAAGGGAACACCTGAAGCAACGTCCCCCAGAGACTTCTTTTCAAGACCCCAGAGCCTTCACAGGCCTGACCTGTGCTCGACAGTAGCATTCCCCTTCTCAGAGCCAAGCACAGCAAGGGGAAGGGAGGGAGGGGACCAGGGGAGGGGGAGGAGGCAGGGCAGGGGAGGGTGGTGCTGAGAGGTGGGTCCTCCACCGGCCAGCACAGGCGGCGATCCAGCTCCTTCTCCCTGGTATGTAGGCATTATCTCTTTTTAAAATCTGTATATAATATATATATATATTTATATTCTGTATATATATATATTTATATATATATATATATATATATTTATATGGTCTATGTACACGTATTGCACACGCCTCTTGCAGCCGCCCTGTTCCTGCCTTGTCAATGATAGCGGTTTCTCTTCTCTTCACCTTCTGACGTGTAGTCACGGGACCTGATGCCGTTCTGAAGGTGGATGAGCGAGTCCTTCATCTGTAAGACAGGGAGCCCCACCCCAGCCAGGGTTGTGCCCTGAGTGGGCTTCTCCACCCATCAGCCCCTGCCAGGCCCACCTCTGGCAGCCCCCACCCCTCCCCCCTGTACCAGGGAGCTGGAGGGAGTTGGGCTTCTCACCAAGGGGGATTCTCCCAGGACACAGTCTTGGGTAGAAAGGATGCAGCCAGTCAGTCAAGCACTGAGGATGCCTGCCGCATGGCTGGCCTGTGTCTTATACCACTGATTTTTAAGAACGATCGCCAAGTATTCAGTCTCTACCAGGAGCCACGTTGGATGGCCACACATCTGGTCTTGCACTCACTCTATTTGGTTCCCCGCTCACCCTGATGGCACTGTACCCCTACCTCTGTACGCTTTGCCATGGTATCCCCCAGCCTAGAACAAGTTTCTCTTGCCTATCCCAATCTCCCCCACCCATGAAGGCCCAGGGAAAACCCAAGCTTCCTCTGGCTCACAGCTGTCTTTTTTCCCCTGGCCTCTCAAACACCACTCACTACACCTCAGGACTGCGCTGTGTCCTGTTCTCACGCCCCCCGGGGCCGGGCAGAGAACCGAGCTGGCTTTGAGTTGCGTCTCTACCACTAACTTAACCTTAATGAATTTCCTAATCTCCTTTAAGAAGCGGACGCATTAGTTCTGGCTGGTGTGGCTCAGTGGATTGAGCACCAGCCTGCAAACGGAAAGGTTGCTGGTTCAATTCCCAGTCAGGGCACACCTGGGTGATAGGCCAGGCCCCCAGTTGGAGGCGTGAAAGAGGAAACCAATGGATGTAGCTCCTGCAAATCAGTGTTTTTCTCCCTCCCTTCCTCTAAATAAATATTTAAGAAGAACCAGATATATTAACGTTGTGAGGTTACGGGGCAGAGTCTAAATGGGGCCGTTCCAGCGGCAACTTTCACGTGGCCCATCACACCACAACACACGTAAATAAACTCTCTGTCCACGCCCAGTGGAGTGAACACTGCATGGGCGAATGGCTGTAGACTTTGAGAACCTCTGCTTTCTCTGCCTCGCTGATCACGTTCTTCTCTGCTTCCCTTACATCCTATGCTTCATAGAGATGAGGAGCCATTACTGCCCTTTCATAAGTTACTCTTGAAGGTAATGAAACAAAACACCTCCCTGCATGCTTGTCCAGTCCACCATGCTATAAACCCGACAGGTCCAACAGAAGGGACCCACCCCGACAGAGAATTAGAGTGGAGTCATCCTGTCTAATTGCCTCACCCGTTTAATTCCTAAGTTCCTTCCTGCCACACCTTGGAGCGCTCTCTGGGATGGACTCTCAGTTCAGAGCAGCCAGTCCACGGAGGGGTAGCTCTAACTGGAAGTAGTCAGCTTTTATTTGGTAACCAGTCCCCTAGAATCCCCGCCCTCACGCAGACCTCTTCAGCTTCACAGGCAGCCTGACCTGTCGGAGCTCAATGTCTAAGGCCATCCAGCTGCCCCTCGCCCTGTGCACATCTTCAGTTCCGTTGCCCTTCCTGATAGATGGACTCCTGCCTGCGCCCTCGCTATGCTGTTGCCCGCTTTGGGCTAAAAGCATCCCTCCTTAAAGGCAGCTCCAAAGCAATGTGATACTTTATAAACCTGTCCTGCTGGATCCCGATGGTGGCATCCAACAACTCTCTCCTTAGTTTACAGCCAAGACCAAACTATGAAGGGAAATCAAACTTTAGTATGAACGAGTGTCTCCCAGCTGCCATCGAATCCTGACAGCAATTTCACGAAGCAATTCCGTTTCTATTTTTAAGTGCGGAGGCCGGAGGTCGCTACTATCAACTCCCTTGCTGAGGTTACTAAACTCCTCAGAGGCAAGGTTAGGGTTCCGGGGTTCCATCTCCACCTGGCTGACCACCAAGATCAGAAAGAACAGCACCCCCCACCCCCACACACACACACACAGCACTTTTACTGGGTAGAACAAGTCCCCAGGCTCCGGTCTTTCTCTGCTGCACAGCAGAGAGGCGGCCACCACAGGGGCGCTTTCCATAGATGCCAAATTCTTCCGCAGGAAGCAAGAAGCTCCCGCCCCTGAGAAAACTAAGCTCATGACTCAATTTGTCCCAGAACGATTTTGGTAGAGAGATGCTTCTACTTTTTAGAAGGACACGGGCAATGGTGCTGGGAAGATCTGATGAAAAGAAGGCGGCACCGCTGGTGCACGCAGCCCTAGGAATGGGAAAGACGCAGTTTCTGGGGAGACAACCCTCTGCCAAAACGGGGTCACTCTTCAAATGCCAGTCGGATGGCAACGGGTGGCCAAAAGTAAAAAATGTGTTGTCTTTCCATCTAACACAGAGCTTTTCTCCTGCAAATCCAGGGCGTTGTTTTATTTATTTTAAAAATGTTTTTATTTTTATTTACTTATTTAATTCTACTTTACTGTTGTTGTATTCCATCCATCCCCTTTTTGCTCCTCTCTGCCTTCTTCCCCCTCCAAAGTCAATCCTACCTGTTGTCCATGTCCATGGTTCCTTCATACGAGGTTCTTATTAAACTGCTCCCTTTCCTTGCCTCTTCCTCCCCCCACCCCTCTTCCCCCTGCCCACTGAAGGCCTATTCACTGTATTCATATTTCTGGTTCTGTTTTGCTTGTTTCTATTTCAAGGGAGGGATACACCTGTGTTTCCAACAGCTCCCTCAGGATGGCTTTAAATGAGAGCAATGGATGAGGGAGGAAGGATGGTGATCCCCCTCGGGGCATAAGGAGGGCGGTCTAGCTTCAGATGATCAGGACCAGGAGGGAAGGGGCGTCTCACCTGGTCGAGAAGCATCACGGAGGATTTGATGATCTCCCTCCATTTTTGGAGTTCCGTGTCGTGGTACTTTTGCTGGGACTCCAGGAGCTGGGCCCACTCTGTGTGAGACTGGGGCAACCTGTGGGTGGAGGAAAGGGTAGCCCAGTAGCCAGAGTTAAGCTCAGGGGACTGCCCCATGCTCCAAGACCACCCCCCACCCCCCGCCCCAAAGGATAAAGACGCCCATCAGAGCACCCTGTCCTCTGTGCACTGCCTCGGGGGCCTAAGGGACAAGCAGGCTAAAGCTGGAGCACTGCTCTTGTATCATCACCAAGGGTCATCCCCTGGCTACGGGCAGTGGGCAGCTCCCAAGGTGACTGGGAGGCAGGGGCAAGGGCCCGGTGCTGGGCGGTGAGGCAGCGGCCAGTAAGGAAGAGGCCGGGATTACCTTTCTTGGAGCCGCAGGCCCTGCCAGGCAGTGAGGGTCTGGGTGGTGTACTCCAGCACCCAGAGTTTGTAGAACAGCATCACATTCAGGAGCACCAGCAGCACCAGACTAGGAAGGAGATGGGGGTGGAGGGGTATAGCAATGAGAGGCTTCCTCTCGGAGCCAGGGACACCCCCACCCATGAGGCTGCTGTCCTGGACCAGTGGGTCACTCGAAACATTGCAATGGGCACACAGGGGAGCGGAGGGATGCGGCGGAAGGGAGAGAGAGAAAAGCGCTTGAATCTGCTGGGGTCAGACCAGGAGGGGAAGGCTGCAGACAGGGCTGGGGGAAGACAGGGAGAGGGGACACACAGCCGTCACCCCGAAGTGGGGTGCCCAGGGGAAGCAAGAGGCTGAGGTGCAGAGGGAACGAGATGCGAGCGTGAAAGAACCAGTACCTGAAACAGATCCTAACGGGTGCAGGGAGGAAACGCGGAGGAGCAGGTTAGAAACAGACTTGTGGAGGGCGGGGAAAGCTGCACTTCGGCAGAGCCGCTGGAGAAGCTCTGAGAGAGGACACGGGGAGTGGACACACACGGTGGGGACCAGCAGGGGAGCAGGCGGAACCACTGCACGCGGATCCTCAGATCTCAAGGGCGCTAAGCAGAGCTAAGATGCCTTCACCAGCCCTCGCGGCGGCTGGCGTGGCTCGGCGGGTTGGAGCATCATCCCATAAACCAAGAGGTTGCTGGTTCGATCCCCAGAGCACATGCTGGGGCTGGGGGTTCAGTCCCCATTTGGGGTGTGCATGAGACCCCAGTGTTTCTCTCCCTCTCTCCCTCCCCCTCTAAGCATGTCCTCAGGTAAGGGTTAAAAAAAAAAAGATTCCTTCGCCAACCTAACATCGGGCCACAACTGAAGGGTGAGATTGTAAGGGGCACTCTATAGGGTTCCTCGCTCGGCCGCAGTGAGCCTGTCCAGTGTTGGCCCAACTGCCCCAGAGCTGCAGCCTTGTCCTTGCACCTGCACAGGGGTCACCAGGATGCCTGAGGATTCCCAGGGAGGGGCCAGAACCCAGACGTCAAAGGATCTGGTGGGGAACCAGAATTTCTGATGCCAAGACAGAAATGCTCCTCTCTCAGCCTCACGGGCTGGCTGAAGATCATTTTGTGACAGTTCCCAGGAAGAGATGAAGACTCGCTCAGGTAAAGGGAGGCCGCTGCAACTCCTGGCTCACCACTTAGAAGTTTAGCTTATTTATTTTTTAAAATTATTTTCAGAGAGGAGGAAAGGGAGGGAGGAAGAAAGGGAGAGAAACATCAATGTATGGTTGCCTTTCACCTGCCACCAGCTACAGACCTGGCTGGAGACCTGCCTTGCAACCTGGTTATATGCCCTGGCTGGGAATCGAACCAGCGACCTTTGGGTTTGCAGGCTGGTGCCAACCCACTGAGCCATACTAGCCAGAGCTTGAAGTGTAACTTTTGATCAAGTCTGCTAGCTTCCCTGAAGCCCAGTTTGCTCCACTGGACAGTGAGTGTAACCTGACAAAGCCAGGGCTGCTACACAGATCAAAAAGTTGCATGTAACATGTCCTGTACCCAGGGGGCCCTACTTGACAGGCAGTTATCTTCATCAAAGCATCATGTCCAGACAGACACACGCTGGGAAAGAGCGACAAAGTGGGAAGATAGAAGGAATAAATGGAAAAAGACCAACAAAGAAAGAAAATCTTATGCTGAACCTTTGCCTCACAAAGCACCTGTGGTGGGCGTGTGTGTGTACGATGCTGAATTTCCCACCTGTGCTTCTAACTGGCACCTGAACCCCTGAGGCTGTGCACCTGTGTTCTCAGGGTGCTCGGTTCTCTGCAGGAACCTGAATTTTATGCTCAATGTCAACACTCCTGTCTGCTGTCCTATCAGCACATGTGGCATCGTCAGAATGCCTGCCTTTCCAGCATGAGCTACACACACACTTAGCAGCTGCTTCTGGGTTTAATAGCCCCGTCTGTGCTCAGGGAAGGTTAGGGGACACCCTGCCTACTGTTTGTGTGAAGGCTAAGAAGGGATCTCACCAGAGAAAAGCTTCTCTGACAGCTCCTCACTGAGGTCCAGATTTCTGCCCACCACACAAGCCCTCTACAGACATGGGAATCAGTGAGTCCTCTCCCTTCCCTCCGTAACCAGACGTCAGCCGTCCCTAAGCTACAGTCCCTCACCTCAGTCTGGCCGCCGCTGTCACCCGCATTACTGCTGTTCACCCCTGTTTATGCCCTGCCTCCAACCCTTCCTCGTCTGGTTCACACACCATCTTGTGATGGTCCCCAAATGCAAATCCAGCCTCATGGCTGCAGGGCTCCTCTGCGTCTCCTGGGGTACCAGCCTCACTGTGGCTGGCTGAGTGCCTCCCGTGAAGGCCTGGGGCGAGGGGCTTCCCAGCAGCACTGCCGAGCTAGACGCATCTCGTGCCTGGTGAGGGGCTGGGAGAGCGAGCATCTGGGCAGCTCCTGTCCCCCACCCACCTGCACCCCAGGCTCAGAGCTCCCCGCCACCCAGGCAGGGCTGGGCCTCAGGCAGGGAAGAGCTCTCTGCACGCGCCTGTCCGGGCTGCTCCCTGCTCAGGTGGGTTCATAGAAACCTTGAGCAGCCGGCCGCCTGCACCTCAGACAGCGGCGTCCTCCATCTCCTGCCTTCACCGCTGTCGACTCACGTTCTCCACAGCCCAGCTCCCTCTGGGCCAATTACCGAGCCTACAGTTCCACAGCACTGTGGGAATGATGATCAATTCTTTATCACAAAATAAGCGCATACTTTCCCAGGATGGCATTCATGGATTCTGCCTGGCCACCCAGCAAGTGTGGGCCCCATGAGGACACAGTCCCCACACAGTCCCGCTCCTGGCACGGTGCAGACACCCAGAGCGTCCTTCCCAAACAAATGCATGGGCTTGTAAAGGGCTCTGGAACATTCCTGCCCTTGTGTCTGTGCAAGGGGGTAGTGATTTTGAACTTCCTGTCTGTATTACCCACTTGACACTGAGTTCCTGAAGGGCTGTCTGCTGCAAGCAGCATTTTCACCTGACTCCTGGATGCCTAGCACAGAGAAACAGCTGAATGAAACACGGAAAATGAGGGCAAGACAATGGCAGACGGAACACTGGATCTGGAGAGGGAAGACGAGGGGACCACAGAAAGGGCGCCCGTGTGCCTGAAGAGCCCGGGGCGGGGGTGGGCGGCAGGCGGGAGCGGAGGGCAGGCCAGAGTGGGGAGCAGAGCGCAGCTCCTTACACGCAGCTGATGACCAGCAGCAGCTTGGACACGCTCTGCAGGTGAAAGCCGCTGGGGGTGTCCTCGGGGACATGCCGGGTCTGCGTGGAACCTGCAGGGAAAATGCGGAGGCTGTTACCACCAATGGCTGACGGGACACTGGTCATGCAGAGAACTTCAGGAGATGGCAGAGAACCAACCACCCGTGGTGCTGTCAAGGCAACAGTGTCATAATAACCAGCCTTCCCAAAGGCAAAAGGCAAGGTCCTCAAGGGCAAGGCCATGGGTTGGGTCAGGCAAGGTGAATCTTCAAGTCACTGAACAAGTACGGCAGTAACAGACCCCCATAGCTGGGACACATGGACGTAGGACAAGGGGAAACCGCACTGTGGTGGGACCCAAGACAGCTTTCAGCTCCGGCTCTGGCCACATGGGCCACATGATGCCAAGATGCCACAAAGCCTCCTCAAGAGTCCATTTACCCAGGGCAACGTCAGCCAGGAGCCCTGTGGTGGGAGCTTCAGGGGGACACCAAGGCCGGCAGCGGGCACTTCCCACCCCACTTCTGCCTGCTCTCCCTGCCCACCCACTTCAGATGAATGCCCAGGTGTGGGAGCAGCACAGTGTGAAAAACACCGGACCAGTTAGCTCCTAAGGCCTCTTACCACGGCAGGTTCCCATGACTGAGTAAAGATGTGAGGTTGTGAAGGGCTGGATGGGAAGAGGGGGACACATCAAGGGAACCCACTGCCTGGAGGGCCCACCTATCTGGGTGGACACGGAGCTCAGGCAGCATGGAGGCACATGCCCCCAGACAGTTTTGATCAGCGGAGTACAGACTGCTTCAGTGGAGGCTGAGGAATTAAACAGCAAATGGAGAAAGGCAGAGCACCCAGGGCCTTAGGCTCAACGAACTGCGTGCAAATCAAATGCACTCTGTAGTGAGCAGTGCACACCAGCCCAGGCCTGCAGCCTTAGCCCAGCGCCCTGGCACGCCTCGCATCACCCCCGGCACACACCTGCCACATGCTTGATTCTGCGGCCCACATCTTCGTCAGTGGGTGTGGTGACAGGGCTCATCACCTCCTCCAGGTGAGGCCCCCGCAGGTGGGCATGTGGGCGCTTCCTCCTCCGCACTGCCGGGGGCTTGCTGGCCTTCTCCTTGGGAGACTGTCTGTGCATCTCAGCCAGGTAGGTGCTCTCCACCTTGGTCAACTCGCTCTCTGTCCGACAGGAAAGGCCACATCATGTCCAGGCCTCCAACCCAACACACTGGCCTGCATTAGCAACTCTGCCAACTCCTAGCTGGGTCCTCTCTCAGGAAAGCGTTTTCTAAACTGCATTGGAGGGTGCTGATGGGGATGGTGGGGTCCCTCAGGGATGCCCACCGGCCTCTGGATGTCCTGCAGGGACCTGGCCCAGCCCACGGCCCTCTTCTGGGTTGGTCACCATTGTGTAGAAACCTGCGTTCCTGACATCCACATCCCCCTTCACACAACTCAGGGCACAGCCTGTTTCCTGCTGGAGGGTTCGCAGGCTGAGTCATTTCCATGACACTTATCACCTGTGCGCCCAGATCTAAGGTTCGTTCTCAGGGCCAGGGGATCCCTTAATCCACTCATACAAGTTACAGGCACCATCTCTGGAAAACTGCACGTGATCACATACATGCCAAATGTTGTCTCCCTCCTGGAGCAGACATAGGCACCTCCTAGAACCTCTCCTCCATCTCGGCCTCCCTCCCCAGGTGCTCTGCAAAGTCCCACGGCCCGCAGCAGTGAGACGGATGCCTACCTAAATGCCGGAAGTAGTCCTCCAGCCCACTCCAGAAGTTCTTCTCGATGAACGTCTTCACCAACCCCCAGGGCTGCTTTCGATAGCGCAACTCTGTGGAGACCCTGAGGAACAAGCCCAGAAGCAAGGTCAGCCTGGGTAGACCCTCCTCTGCTGGGAGGAGGTGACCTGGGGTTCGAGTCAGGGGCAGCTACACATCTGTGCTGCACTTCGCAGGGTAAAACATTCTTTCACATCCCACGTCCATGGCCACCCTGGGAGGTGGAGCTAGCAGATTAACCCTCATCTCTGTAACTAGCAACCTGAGCTTTAGAATATTAAATAGACCAAAGGCTAACACCAAGGGCCTTGGGTTATCTCATGACATTGTGTTGCCTTCTCCCAAGGGTGGGGGGTCAGGGTGAGGGCTCTCAATCATGCCACAGGCCTGCCCCCCATGGGCCCTTCTTGGTTCCTCCAGAGACTCTCACATCCAAGCCCGGCTCTGGGTTTCATCGCGTCCACCTTCCAGGGCAGCAGCAGCCTCTTGGCCTGGCTCCCGCCATTCTCCAAGCCTTCTCTCACAGTCAGGGGTCTCTCCTCGACCTGGGCTTCAGCCCTGCCTCTTCTCCCTGCACTCTGCTCCCGGCTGCTCCTGAGGTCACTCTCACCTGTCCTTCAGCGTGTACCCATGTTTAAGGCCAACTGCCCTGCCTCGCCCCCTTCCTCAGGGACACCAGTTCTATCCTCAGGGGAACATGCCTCTACCTCCCCACCCACCTGCCACCCAGCAACTCTTCACCGGACTGAGGGGGAGATCTGAGCCAACAGGCCAGTTCTGTGTCAAGTGGACAGAGAGGACATCAGAGCAGAAGCTCCTGTAGGGAAGCTGGGAATGAAAACCCAGACACTGGGGATGGGGCGGGGAGGGGGACAGAAGACAGGAGGGCAAAGAGAACGGGGAAAAATAAAGGACGAGAAGGGAGCAAGAAAGACCGACCAAGCAAGAAAGTTTCTTTTTAAGACGATGATGAGAAAGATGCAGGCCCTTTGTGAGGTGCGGGTATCAGGTCTCCCTGATTCCCCAGAGATCTCTGCAGCCTTTCACAAAACGCCTGGTCTATTTTAACCACGTGAGCCAACTTCCGCTCCGTTCTGCTCCATACCACCAAAAGAACTTGGTCTAAGACACAAGTATCCAACCATTGCTTTTCAAATGGGTGGATGTCTTGACTTTTCAGATTATAAACTTCCTTTGTTTTGTTTGTTTGTTTTTTTTTTTAATTGATTTTAGAGAAAGAGAAAGGGAGGGAGGGAGAGACATAGGTCTGTTGTATCACTTGTTTATGCAGCCACTGATTGCTTCTTGCGTGGGTCCCGATGGGGGCTGAACCAGCAACTTCGGCCTATTGGGACTGCGATCTAACCAACTGAGCTACCTCGTCAGGGCTCAGATTATAAACTACTTAAGATTTTAGGGTCTAAATTTCTTCTTTCTTTGAATGCACACCGCAGTGCCCAGGACAGGACTCTACCCACAAACAGAATTTAATTATTCCTTTACTCTTTTGGACACTGTCTGCACTCTGACACATGCAGGACTGCTGAGTGGTGAGGGTCACACGGCAAGTGGGCTGGGCTTCCTGCCCGCCAGGAGCACCCCCTCACCCCAGAGAGTAAAATCACAACGCACGTGGTGCCCTAAGAAGACACATTTGTGTTTCTAGACCTGGGTGTCAGCCCTTACGGGGACATGACTCTTGGTAAAGCTACTTAGTTTGTGTGATCCTCAGTTTTCTTATCTGAAAAATGGGAATGAACCTACCTCCTTTGGTCATTCTCATGCAGGTACTTGAAACACAGTACTTGATAAACTATAGATAATCAGCAAGTGGCAGTAGTTATAAAAGTGGTACCAAAGGGCAGGGCGGAGGGGGAAGGAGAGCCCTGGTAGAGTGACCCTCAGGATACAGAGTTGGGGGTGGGGGGCGGGCGTCAAAGGTATCAGAAGGGAAGGCAACCAGCTGGCAGGCCCATTTCCCAAGCCCCTCCTCCTTCCTCAGGCTCAAAGGTGCTCCGCAACCAATATAGGGAGCCCATGCACTTCCGTCCAGAAACGCCCACAGGCCAGGGACACCGCACCTGAGCCGGCTCTTGTTGCGGGCCACGCGCGTGAGCGTGTAGCGGTTGACGGTGTAGAAGTAGTCGTGGTAGGGCACGTCGTGTGTGAGGACCTCCGCGTCGATCACGTAACACTCGCTCTCCTGGCTCGCCTGGTACATCGTCTGTGGGTGGAGAGGCCGCTGGACGCACCCGAAAGAAGCCAGACACAACCTCCTGCCCCCAGCTCCCCCGACCCGACTGGCGTGGGGGCAGAGGCTCCGGCCACCCGAAAAGGCAGCGTCTACCCCGGGGGGTGCCCCCACGATCCTCCTCCGGGCACCTGGCTTCCTCCTACACACAGAGCGGGTGCCCTGGCCTCACCTGCGTCTCCCGGACAGTGGCAGTTTTGGGAGCCAGCGGGTTGGTAAGGGTGATGGTGTAAAGAATCACGCGGCTCTGGTTTCCATTCTCTTCCTTTTTCCACGGATGGAAGATGATATCTGAGGGTAGCGGAGAGCCCTGGAATGAGGAGGGAAAGAGGCATGCCCTCCCCACGGGGAAGCACCCCTCCAGGACAACTTCTCTGCCTGGACTCCCCGCCAGCTGGCCTCCAGCAGGAAGCCAAGGGGGACCAGGGCCAGGGGAGGAGGGGCGGGTAGTTAAAAGAACTCATTGTGGCTTTGCTTGGAATACAGATTGTTCCTGGGATGGGGCTGGAGGTCTCCGGGCCACCTACAGGCAGCTGGCAACACTGGAGCTACTGTCAGGGGGCCTGGGATCCTTGAGAACAAGGGCTGTTCCCTAAGGCAGGACCTCCCGGTGCCCTTGGCCTGCCTGCGCCCCCTGGTGGCAGGGTTTGCTGATGCCCCCATGCCCTTTCACAGACTCAGCTGCTGAGGAGCTCGTGGGCTGGAGCCTCAGGGTCTGCTGTTCAGTGACAGGGGCGGAAGGGCGAGCCAGGATCACCGAGGTGCAGAGCATGAACTCTGAGATCCCCAGATCTGTATCCTGGCTCAGCCCCTTCTCAGCTGTGCGACTTGGGCCAGTGAAAGCCATGAGTTCCAGTCTCCTTTAGGGTCCGGTGCTGATGGCAACTCTCAGACGCAGCACAGATTTGAGCGAGCCTAACCACTAAGCAGTGGCTGCTACTGTTTATTAGATGGTAAGCCCTGTAGGTCTTGGCCTCCATGAGGCCTGGGGCCCTGGCACCACATGCCTGGGTACAGTGGGCGAGCACTGTGTTGGGGCATTGGGGGAAAGAGTAGCGTTGGGAGAAGGAGTAGCATTGGGGGAAGGAATAACACTGAGGGAAGGAGTAGCTTGCAGAGCCCCGAGGGAGCTCTGGCACCAAGTAAGGCCCCAGAGAGGATGCCCCGGGCCCTCGGTGCCCTGGAAAGGAGGGTGCTTGGGAAGATAGGGGAGAAAGGTGGGAGGTGCCAGCCCAGGGGAACAAACCTGAGAAGCGTCGCTGCTCCATGAAGTCCCGCTGGAAAGGTGAGTCAGTGAACAGGAGGTCATAGAGCTTGTCCACACTGAAGTTGAAAATCTCGTTCACGTACTGCCGGCCACTCAGGTCCTCGTAGAAGGCCTGGACCTCCCCTGCACAAAAAGGATGAGGACCAGGCAGTGAAGGGGAGAGCAGGGGACCCTTAGAGAAACTCCCCAAGTTCAGTCTGCGTGGCTAACATGGGAAGGGCCACCCAGGGTCCAGGGAGACCAGCGAGCAGGGCCACGGAGCTCCACCCTCCGGCAGGCACACCACTCACTCCAGACACCTGCCATTCTTGCAGCTGTGATGGAGTATGGGGATGTACTCGTAACAACAAATGGCAAAAGTGTGTTCAAGGGACACTGATTAATCTGCAAACATCCGTTTGCATGGACACTTCTACGGCTGGACTGCTCTGCAGGGCCGTGATCTCTAGGTCAGCTCTCCCTCCGCAAAGCAGCCAGCTCTCCCAGAGTTTCGATAACCTTTCATTTCCGGAAGTGTCTGCTTGCTGCAGGAGAACATGTATGAGGGTACAGGTGAGTTGCTAGAGCCCCAGTGTGTCTCCCAGGTCCTGGTCCCCCTCTGTCCCTGACTAGTACACCTACATCGTCTGGTGCATGATCGCAAGCATGAGGCTGACTTTTTGGGCACCCCAAAGCCTCGAGGAGGCCAGGGAGGACCTCAGGTACACCCCACAGTGTCATATCTATGATTGCATGGAATGGGCATGGAGCAGGAAATCGTTACTCCTCCGTTTATATGAAGTGCACGCCTGTGGTCATGCAGGACCCAACCTGTACAGTTGCTGCACTGGCCCTGCGTCCTGCATGAAAACTAACCAAAGGTGAGGAAAACCACTGCGGGTGACCCACAGGGGAGACTGTCCACTGGCGGGTGAGGGAGCATGGTCTGCATTGACTCACAAGGTCAAACCTACCACCAATCAGAGGAGGTGAACTGTCACCCAGATTCATGAATGCCGAGAATCTGGCCCCTTGCCCTGGGTTGTGAGAACAGCATGCCCTCCGGAGGCCCTAGAAGCTAACCCTCTGCAGCAAGGAAGTCAGAAGCTGCCCTCTTACAAGCACGGCAGAGATGGACCGTCTCCAGCCTGCCTGGCCTTTCCTCCAGCCTGGTCTGAATTCCTGTGCTGGACTCCCCAGAGCAAGGTTCAGCTGGCTGGCTGGCCCTTTCTAGTGGCACGTAAACATGGCCCAGCCTGGCATCTGTGTGGGACAGAGCGGCAGGGCCAGCCATTGCCAACAGGGGGTACATTTAGTGACAAGACTGGACAGCAGGACTAGGCATTATAGGTTGAGCCAAAAGACACATGTAGAATGATGAGATTCATGCAAGTATCTGAAAAAGGGATGTATATGCTAATAACAAATATACTATTAAAAAGGGAAAAAAGCTATTACCCACCCAGCCTTCCACCCAGCACCCAGACTGACTCCAGTGTCCACACAGGGATGTCTTTCCAGCCCTCCCCTTCCTCAAATGCCCACCTTCATCATGGGTGTCAGAGGAGTCGCTGAGCTCGGTGGGGATGCCATCACTGTCATTGAAGTCCAGGGATGGGGACTTCACGGGTGCAATGAGCTCCATCTTCTCCTCGGGGACACTGTCCACAGCAAGTTCCTTCTCCAGGGAGCCCGTGCCCTCCAGCACCTCCTCTTCCAGGGGCAGACCATCGAACTGGGGCGGACACAGAGTGGTCACCCACCAGGGACGTTAGGGACCTGGCCTTGGGTCCCACCCCAGCAGCATCAGCCCCAGCCCTGCTGTGGCACCAGGGCCCTGGGCATGGTCAGAGGGCACACGGAGCCAGCCCCACAGCAGGCAGGCAGCTCCCTCCCTCCTGGGTTCGTCCCCAGAGCTACACCCGCAGGGGGTCATGCCAGCCTGCACCTCACTACTACCCTGTTTCCTAAAAGGCTCAAAAGTCTTCATAAGCATTTTTGATTCATTTTCTCATTAGCCCTGGAAGGGAACAGGTACAATTCTTTACATTTTAAAAACCCAAGGGGCAGAAAATAGAGACTAGGCATGAAAGGAACTGTGATGTCATTGGAAGGCCAGGTAGACAGACTCCGTGGCCCCTGTGTCACAGGCTGCCCTTCACAGGAACCCCCCACCCCCCCTCCTGCCAGCTCACCCTGCCACTCCACTTGCATCAAGCCTGTATTCCCTCTGTAACCAGCCTGAGAGGACAGAGCCTTCTTACAGGTTTTTAACTCATCAAGTCTAGCACAGTGGGAAAATAAACCAGTGTATATACTAGGGACTCAAAGCCATTGTTTATTGAATAAGTGAATACAGAGAGAGCAGTTCCATAGTCCTATATTCATGTACAACTTTGCCTTCAGATCAAGGAAAATGAGACTTGGAAGAGCTCTCTACCAGGGGGCTCATTGGGAGCAATGACCTTGAAGGGGTTTCATCTGCTCAGAAGCCAAACAAAATCCGGGACTGCCCCTTTGGGGGTGGGTGGAGTGAGCCCATCGGCTCCACCCGCTCCCCGGGTTACCGCGCCACGGGGCAGCCCAGCTAGGCTGCACTGGCCACCGGAGAAGAGATGCAGGCCCAGGGCCCAGGGCCCATACCGAGACGGGGGCTTCGCTGCTCCCTGTGGACGTCAGCGTGCTGTTGGTGATGGACTTCTTGGGCAGCTGCGGACTGGCATCGGGCTTGGTCTCTATGCTGCTTTTGGAGGAGCTGTCGTTCACTTCATTCTCCTCCACAGGGATCTCCTCGCAGTAGCTGAAACGGATGCCCTGGCCCACGTCAGCCTCAGTGCACAGAACTATTCTAAGAACCTCCGACCCACCTGTACACCCAAACCGGGGCCTTCCTGCACCTGATCTGCTAATTACCTCCCTGCCCATTGCTCTCCTCAAATCCCCTTTCCACCTTACACCCCCAACCCCCACACGAAATATCTGGCGCCAAACCCCCCTTTTCTGGACACCCTTCTTAGATTGGCCCTACTAAATTAGGACCCTAATTTGTCGTAACTATTTTTTTTCCCATTGTCATTCCATCCCGTCCCAACCTAACCATGTGAATCAAACATCTGGGCCCTGAGCCTACGTTTTCTTCCCTACACTGTGACTAAGACAGAAATCCAGACATGAAGGCCCTTTGGGGGGCTGCGTCGATTCTACAGCATAACTAGTCAACTTCTCAGCATTGAACATTTCAGGGGACACCCTCCTTGAGCTAAAGGTGGTGCCCTCCTAGGGATACTTTGGGGATGTCACTGCAGCCTCTAATGAGGGTGAAGTCATTATTGTCATCATCATCTGACTTATACTTTACATATTACCTCATCTGGACTCATCTGAGTAAGTCATTATGTGCATTTCAGAGATTATCAAATAGATGCCCCAGAAGTTAGTCACCCCTATTCAGTGTCAGAAGTCATGTCTGAGCCTAGGTCCATGTACTGCACATTTGATGCTCTCCCCTCATTTTTTGTTCCTCTGCACCTCTCAGCCCACCACCCAGCCCCCACCTACCATCCAGCCTCAAGCACATGTGTCACCATGCAGTTCCCTCTTTCTCAACTACCAACAGCATGCGGTAAGAGCGACACAGTTTTCTCCTTAAAATTCCCTTCTCTTGGCCTCTAGGATCCAAAACACACAATGCTCCTCCTACCTCACTGAACATCTTTTCATGGCTTCTTTTGCTGCTTCTTCCCCTTATTATCCCCAAGTCATTCTTGGTGGTTGCGGCCTATCTCCCGGCACCCCACTAAAAGTCCTGAGGGCACGTCCCCAGCCCATGGCTCCTTGGGGAGCACACATGACAGACATCTCCCCCTGAACGAGAGCCATCTCAAACTCAAGTGGCCTAAAACCAACCTCCTGTCCCTCCTCCAAGATCTCTGCTGTCCTACGATTGTGTATCTCAGTTTGGAACAACCTGGTCCTTCCAGGTGGTTAATCCAAGAAAACCTTAAATCCACCTTGATTTCTTTTGGATCCATTGACAAATCCTTCAACACACTTCTGGTTCTAGCTTCAAAATATATTCAGAAATTACCTACTCATTCCCATTTTTTCTTCTTTTTTTTTTTTAATCTTTTCAATTGTTTTTATTTTTCAGAGCGGGGAAGGATGGAATGGAAGGAGAAAAACATCAATTGGTTGCCTCTCACACATCCCCAACTGGGAACCTGGCCAGCAACCCAGGCTCATGCCCTGACCAGGAACTGAACCTGTGACCTTTCAGTTCATAGGCTGGCACTCAATCCACTAAGCCACAGCAGCCATGGCTCATTACCACTTCTGCTGTTACCCTCCTGGTCCAAAGCACCATCATCTCCATCTAAATGATCTAAATTATTCAGTAGCCTCTTAAGACAGTTTGCCCTTTCTCCTCTTTGGTCCATTGTCAACCCAGGAGCCAGAATGATCCTGTTAAAACGCCAAGTCAGATATTATCAGTTATCTACACAAAGCCTTCCCATGGCTTCTCACCCTGCTCTGAGGAAGAGCCAGTCATCACGTTGGCACTCCTGACCTCCTTGACCTTCCCGCTTCCCATCTGTCCCTTTTCCCATCCCCCAATGGCTGGCTCTCTGTCCCCTCTGCCTGGGAGACGTCCTCCACTTTCTCCCCAACTTGCTCAGAGCTTTATTCAACATCACCCCCCTCCGCCCTCACTGCTGCTGGGACCCCGGGACAGTCTCCGGGCAGAAGCCTCCACCCCTCTCACCCCATCGTGTTGAAGTCATCATCAGGGGGCACGTAGTCCTCGTCATCACTGGTCAGGCCCAGCTCATTCCCGTAGCACTGGTGGACGAAGTGCCACAGCTCCTTGGGACACAGGGGCTGTAGGAGGTGACAACAGAGCCTCTGACTCCTCCTTCTTTGGGACCCCACCGCGTGTGGGGTGTTGAGTGAGGCTGCTCTCCACCCTTCCTGCTGAATGGAGAGGGCCAGAGCCTCTGCCACGACCTTGGGTACCCTGCCATCCTCTCAGGATCTCAACAGGACACCAGGCCACTGCCCAAGAATAGGTCGCCCAGCAAAGCCAGGAACGGGGCCTGGGCGCACAACCCAGGTGTCCACGTGGGCCCAGCTGGCCCGAGGATGGTAGCTGCCCACTTCTTGCTCATATGGACATGGACAGGGTGCAGCCTGAAGCAACATCATGCGATGTCACTGCTGTGGAGCAGATCATCGCAGAGCTGCTGACGGGGACATGGGGCGAGCGCCGGAGTGCCACTGAGCCAGTTGGGCAAACACCACAGAAATCTCCTTAAAGTAACAGTAGCCAAGATAACCCTGCCATGCGCACCACAGTTCAGGCCAGGATGTCCCCAGAGGTGGCCTGTGCCGTAGCCCATAGTTCCTGTAGTCACAAAGGAGCCTGCACTCTCCTGGTTGAGGGGCCTCAAAGGTCACTGCAGTGGGCCCCCTCTTGATGACCTAAATACTCCCGTCTTTATGCTCCAGGGAGATCAGGCGCTGACACCCTGTGTCAGTTCCAGTTTTTCTCACTTTGCTGGGTGCCTACTCTTCCTCCTCAAAACCACTGTCCTCAGAAAAGTTCGCTGTCCTCAAGTTCAAAGTTTTGGGAAAGAGGCATCAGAATGTCAAAGAATGAAGGTCAGGGGTGGAGGCCATGAATGTGTCTTAAGTTGAAAGGAAGGGAGATGGTGGTGAGGATAAGTGGATGAAAAAGAAGGGCCAGAGCATTAAGAAAAACCAAAGCTGTCAATATCATTTAAGAAATTATTCAAGCCATTGAATAATTTAATTATTCCAGTAGCCAATCCTCCATCTGCTTGGCCCACCTACCCTGCCTCACCCCATCCTGATCCAGGGAAAACCACACTGGAGGCCCTTGTCCAGGATCCCTTTGCCTCCTGAAAGAAGCTAGTGCTTCCCCATGGGGCCTGCGAGGCATGCTGTGGCCCTGCATGGTGTGACGTGGTCCTGTGTGGTGTGACATGGCCCTGTGAGATGCTCTGTGGCCCTGCGTGGCGTGATGTGGTCCTGTGTGGTGTGACATGGTCCTGTGAGATGCTCTGTGGCCCTGCGTGGTTTGACATGGTCCTGTGTGGTGTGACATGGCCCTGTGAGATGCTCTGTGGCCCTGCGTGGCGTGACGTGGGCCTGCTTCCAAAGGCAAATTGAAAGAGTGTTTCCCACTGATAGACCTGATCAAGAACATGACTGCTCCCTTTGAAGGTCAAGATGAAGACGCAGGAGTGATCAGGGTGCCGTGAGCCAGATCCCAGGACAATGCTGGAAGGGCTGTCCCTCAGCATTGTCGGGCCGGGAAGACAGCATGGGGCAGCCCTAGTTTTCCCTTTTCTTGGGACTTCTGCCTCCCACCTCTAACCTTATGTGCCCCATTACACTGCCTCTCTGCCAAACCACATCTTCCCTTCTTAATAACTCACCTTCTCTGAGCAGCCCTCCCTGACCAGTCCCACCTGACTCAGCCCATGGCCAGGACAAGCACTGTCAGCAGGCCACCTGCTCATCAGCCAGCTGGACCATGTGGACACCCCTGTCTGACTTAGAAATGACAGCAGTTGTGAACGGACAAGGTAAACCTGCAGTGGAGACTCAAATGCGCCATCACTTCACTGTCATTGAAGATCGATCCGAAAAAGTGACCAGGATTTACACCAGGGCTATGTGGACTTTCAGACTGGAGAAAAACTCTTCCTAATACTTCTACTTGATTTTCTTCAGATAGTAATAAGTGTGGGCTAGCGCCAAGGTAGGGGCACTCATAGGTAATAGAATTGTAATGATAGGATTTAACTTTTTTCTTTTCTCTCTCTGGCTTGGAGGCTTTGTTCTCAGCACCTTAGGGTCTCTTAGGGGGAGTCCTCTGAAGGCAGCAACCGTGACATCGCCTTCATTAACATCTCTTCACAGTGCCTTTCGCATGCTTGAGTGGCCAGTGGTGCAGTGGTAACTGTGTTCCTAGCTTCTCTGTCTGTGATGCTCTGGCAGCTGGGAGGGCCTGCCCCTCCCAGGGTCAGCTCATTCCCAGTGATGGAAAAGTCACCTAAGAGCATACCTTTTGTGTGTACCTGCCAATCCGAAGCCCGTGGTCCAGCCACCTGCCTTACCTGGTCCTACACTGCAGGCTACATTCCCCCGGCTGCACTACCCCAGGGACAGGTCCCAGGCAACTAGAGACAGTCCCTGTACCCCGAAGCCCTACCCTGTTGCTCGAACTAGCCAACCCTCAGTCTGCTCCGCCTGCCTACCCTGCCTCACCCACTCCTGTCAGGGAAAACCACACTAGAGGCTGTTGCCCAAGCTTTCCCCAGACTCCCTTTGCCTCCCAAAGGACCCTGGTGCTCCCCCACGGGGCCTGCATGGCTTCTCTGTAAGTACAAACACTTACAGAGTCAGTTTCCCATCTGTGCCTCTCATCACACCCGATTAAAACAAAGCCTGGCACGTGGGAAAGGGTGGGCTGAGTGCCTTCAGCCTGGGAGGACCCTGCTCCAGGCTGCATGAAGGCTGTTCCCATGAAGACAGGCTGCTCCCAGGACTCGGGTCCATACTGCTGTCAAGAAGGTCACAAGGACTACGGAGCCCCTCAGACCAGCCAATGCCCTGGGCTAGCACAGTTCTCCTCCAGGGCCAGCGCTGGAGGGGAAAGAACACCCTGGCTAGACAGGCCCAGCCCCCCTCAGGCTGAAGCAGTCACCAGGCAGCACCCACCTTCTCCAGGAGTGCGTTTTGCCACAGCCGGAACATCATCATGTACGTTCTGTCTCGCGCCCCAAAGGAAGTGAAGAAGTGCTGGGTCAGAAGGGAAAACGCACAAGTGTCAGTTAAGGCTGCCAACATAATGAATGAAGATTCCAACATAGGAGTGCTGTTCCTATGTTGCTGATGTCACTGGCACCCACGACGGCCTCGCAGTCACCAGGCACTGTGACGGCAGGCTAGGCGCACTCGTGGTGAGGACCACAGTGAGTTCCCACTGGAACTGTCCTTCCACAGTCACTCACTTTTCCCAGTGCTCCCGCTCTGTGTTTGAGGTTTCCATGCCACAAAACACTTCCTTCACTACCTGCTGGGACTGGAGGTGTGTGGGGCTGAGAACCAGCCTGAGGGGGAGAGAAGACCACTTTCACCCAACCCCCCTTCCCGTAATGATTCCACAAATATTTTAACATGGGCACATGCGAGGCACTGTTCTTGATGTTTGCCTATGACAGCCAACCAAATGGAAGGGGATCCCGTCTCTCACCCCAATCTAATGGCCTCCCCATGAATGCAAGTGAGGGGCAGAAATACACAGGGAGGGGGACTGGGGTTTAGGGGTGCAGGAGGTGAAGCCCAAGATTAGACCCTCTTACCTTTTCTGAGTCAGTGCAAACCTGGATGGCATTGGGAATGAGGCGAGCTGTTTTCTCTTTAGTCATGGAGCAGATGTCTTTCAAGCGGACGGTCAGCTGGCATGGGCACAGGGACAGGGAGGGGATCACAGCAGGAGGAGGTGTTAACACAGTCAACAGGGTCAGGCAAAGAGCCTCACGCGACCCCGGTCCAGACAGAGCGATCAGATCAGTCTATCTCTCAACCCCTCAGAGATCACCTGGTTTAGCCCCTGACCTCAGAGGCTACAGAGTGAGCTGTCACCAAGCCTGGCCTGGAGCCCAAGGACATGTTGGTTCTTGGTCCAGGGAGTTTCTTGCTCATTTCTACGCTGATATATGTGCAGTGGTCCCATTACTGCGTCACATACAGCAACATGGGACAGTAGCACTGGATGGGACCATCGAGTCACCTAATTTATGTTTTCCCACTTTCTCTTCTAAGGAAATAAGAGGCAAAGAATACAGGGAGCACCCAAAATCACACAGCTAATTATTAGCTGTGGGATCCAGAGTGGACAAGCCAGTTCCTCTAGTCCCAACACTGGTGTCCTTTCACTGTACTCTCCCGCCATCTGGGGTGACAGTAGCCAAGTATGTGCTGTTGGCAAATGTTCTCACCGCCTTTTTCTAAGCCCAAGAGGGTGGGGGTGGGGGGGAAGACACGGTGGAGGTGGAGGAGATCTACCCCTTGAGACTCAGGCACCTGCTGTGTTAATCGCACAAAGGCTGGCTGGCTAGAGCAGGACATCAGCCAAAGGCAGAGAGCAAGGCTTGCTCAGCCCCAGCCAAGGGGACAGCCCAAGGGGGCAAGCTCCAGGTCTTTACCAGAGTTTCCCAGCGGAAGATGTTGCTGTAGAAGCAGATCCAATTTTCAGAGAGGTAGAGTCGGCCCTGAAGAAGAATGTCTCTTTGGAGTGCACAAGAGTAATCTGTGGGAGGATGGGGTGCGGCTCAGCGCCAGGCACACTTCCCGCAAGTCAGGCCCACCTGCCCGACCACCAGCACTGGGGAGCCCAATCCATGCCCATCATTGCCTGGGGGTGTCTGAACCAGTGGCCAAGGGTGACCCTGGCATCTCACCATCAGGAAGGTGAAGCGTACGAAACCCACAGCTGCCCATGGGCAGAGGGACAGCCGAGAGGACGAAGGAGCCGGAAAGGCCTAGAAAACCATGTAATACCCCCTCCCCAACCCACGATGCCCCAGCCTGTCGGTGCTGAACCATCTGCAGAGAGAAGCCACCGTGAGTGGTGTTTGACCCTGAGCCCCAACCACGGGGCCAATGCTGTGGACAGCCTTGCTCCCTGCTCCCCGGTGGACTTTTCATGCTTGGGGAGCCTCTAGGCTGAAGCAGCCTGAGCGATAGCCCCGAACTCCCAGACTTCCCTGCTGGCCTGCCTCCTCGGTTGCCCTGCTCACCTACAATGAGGCGCTCCGTGTCTGGAAGCTGCTTAAAGAGCTTTCTGAAGTCTTCGTTTCTCTGCTTGTAAGTGGGGCTTAATACCTGCATGACAATGGCCCAGGTTAGTGGGGCGATCTCCATTCCAGGGGGCTGGAGGAGCATCTGCCTATATGTTTAAAAGGCAGAGATGGGGCTCTGCTATCTTGCAGACTCTGGGAGGCCCGGGGAGGCAAAAGGGGGGTGCGGTATGAAAAGGCCATTGTGGAGGAAAAAGGGTGCTGTCAAAGGCTTGGTAGCCAGCGTCTGCCAATGAGAAGTCAAACATACTACTTAGTTGAACCCAAGAAGGCAAAGGAAGGGGGTCAAGAGGAAGGGAGCCTTCTGAGACCCCCCATGTCAGCGGTCACTCCTCTGTCTCCTGGACTGTAGAGCACCGTCCAGTGAGGAATCTCCATCATGGAGCACCGCAAAGCCACCTTTAACACGTTCCATCCGTCACGGCACCTTCCCCGTACACGGCACAAATCTTTTTTTCTTTTTTTGCATTTCAGTTGCATTCGTACCTTTCTTGAAATAATATCCCATCAGACATAGCACATTTTGCGTACCTTCTTCCATCTTCGACGGTAAAATGGCTGCCCCAAAATTCACCAATGTTGACCAATTATTTTTTAAACTGCATGCTGCTATGACAGCTGTCACCATACAATCTAACGAAAGTGATCTGAATGAAGTTCAAGATAGCTAACTCGAGCCATCTTACGGGGGAAAAAAAAAAAGGAATTTTTTGGCCAACCCAATATTATACGCCAAGTTGGAAACGTAACAATCCTGCTCCTTCCAATCTCCCAATCTTAAAAAACCAAACCAAACCAAAAAAGTGGCCTGCAGGCACCCAGCGACGGTGGGGAAACAGGAAGATCCTGTGCAGATCCCAGTACAGACTCCTGCTTTCCAGCCAGCAAACCACGGGCCCCAGCCGGGAACACACGGGTGCAAGCAGGCTCTCCCTGATGATGCGGACAGATGGCTCACGGCCATTCACACTTTCTCACCCGCTTTCCCAGGAATCCCCCAGCACACAGCTGTCACGACAATGGCAGGAGCTTTCCACTGTCCGGTTTTGTTTCCCTTCAAAGCTGAATGGCCCCCAAGAAAGAGGAGGCTGCGGCCTGGTGGCCCCTGAGCTCAAACAAGACTGTCCCAGAGGGTCGAGGAGAAAAAGTGAGTGACGTGACTCTGTACACTTTCCAGAAGAAAGACAAGGAAGAGAATGCTTTCAATGGCTTTGTCTAGAGTGAGTTTGGATTTTAAACTTTTGTTTGCTGGCTTATAAAATGAGTTTTATCTATACTAGTGGATGCCACGGCGGTGCTATGCTCCGGATTCCTAAACTTTGAATTCACCTGCCATATGTTTGAACCAAGTATCAGGGCCACTGCAAGGGCCTGGAAGCCAGCCAAGCCTAGGATTTCTGTGACCAGAAAAGACCCCAGAATAGAACATACGTCGGCCCGTATCGGACATCCACACTGATGCTGAGATGCCTGCTCTAAGGGCCACGTAGCCTCATAGGACAGAGTCCACACACAGGACCCCTGCCTGACCAGCGCAACGTTCCTATTTCTAAGTGGCCTGCGGAGCCAGTCACTGCCATGCATCCAGCACCATCGCAGGCCCTTCGCATGCAGCGTTTCACCAAACCACAGGGTGGTTATTAGCCCACCTTACATGGGAGGAAGTTGAGGCACAAAGAGGCGAAGTAACATGCCAAAGAAATGTGCTTGCTTACTCAGTGGGCATGTGACTCTGAATCAAGGCATCTGACCCAGAGCTCCTGTCACGGCCACCACTCTCCCTGGCCTCAGGGCCACCAGGCTAAGCAAGAGCAAAACAGGGACACCCCATGAGAACGTACTCCCCTGGGGGACACATGCACCTACTCTGGGCCACTAGCCTCCCCTGCCCAACCCTTATATCACCGAGGAGGAAACGAAGTCAAATCTGAAGCCCTCGGGAGCAGGGCAAAGTGCGGAACGACAGGGACTACGCGGGCACAGAGAGCCGAGGGTGCACACTCACAGCCGGGATGTCCTCAGATCCGTGCCGGAAGCAGAGCTCCGCATCAGCAGGGACCTCGGCCACCTTCTTCCAGTACCACTGCGAAGGCCGGCTGTCCTGCTCCAGCAGGAGGCTCCAGAGGACCCCAGACTCCGTCAACGACTCCATGGCCTCCCGAGGCTCCAGCCCTCCCCGCAGCCCAGCACCTGGCGCTCTGCTGCCCTGCTGTCCCTCAGGTGCAAACTGGGCTGCACGTCGACAGGTGACCCCCGGCTTCTCGGCAGAGGGTCTGCGTGCCCCTGCCTGGCCTCCTGCTCTCTCGTAGAGCTCCGTTCCCAGCACCGAGTTTCCCAAGTGGGAGGGTGGGGTCAACATAGTTCCTGGGACAGGCTTGCTGGCCAGCCTCCCATAGCGGGGCTCCACTTCACCGGGCTCAGCTCCCACAGTGTGTCTGGTCCTCGAGCTAAGGGTGGCCCAGCGGGGTTGGGCCCCTCCTCCTGGCCTGTGTGGACAGCTGCTCCAAGATGCCCGGAGCCAGCGGCGGCAGTCAGCACAGCAGGTACATGGGGCTACCTGCAACCTCTGAGCAGCAGATCCTGGGAGACGGGCGCCCTGCACTGGAAGAGCGTGGCCCCACCGCCAAGTCCAGAGGTCCACCCTGTGGCTGCTCACACACGGCAGAGTGGCTCATCCGTCTGAAACTCCAGGGAGAAAACTAACGCCCAGCCCGCCAGCCCTGTCAGCCCGTCCCGGACCGCAGTCCATTCCGCGTGCAACCTGCACGCTGGGCGGACACGGGTGCTATGACTCACCGTCCTCGCCCCGAAGAGCCGCCACCAGTGGCTCAGGCAGCAAAGTCTGTCTCACCCCCACCCCTGCACACACCCCTTTGCTCCCAGACAGTATTCCTCTTGGCTGACCAGCAAACAACTTCTTTGTTAGACTTGTTGGTGACAGGGGGGAGGGAGGAGGCAGGTCCAGTGGGCGGGCACGGCCGGAGCCCTGCACATGCTTCAAGTTACAGGATCTGGTGAGGGTACTGGCCAACGTCCTCTGGTAACCCCGGCCTGGCCTGGCCTCCCGCAGATGTTTCCTGCCATGGGAAGGAGCCGGCAGCGGGGGAGGGGGTGAGAAGGTGGCCAGGGCACTGCTGCGCTGATCAAATCTGAAGTTTGAGACTCCGCAGCTAGGAACTTCTTAGGGATACACTCTGTCCTCACAGGCTCATTCATTCACTGAAGCAGCAACAGGAAATTTGGAAGTTGAACTCATCTCGTGCAGACAGGCTGATGGGTGAAGGTGACATTCTCCCTTCACCTTCTCCCAGCTCCTTCCTTGCCAGAGACCCCACCTGCCTCCAGCACTAGCAGGGCGGGATCACGGCCAGTCGCAGGGCCAAGGACAAAGAATGTGGCCCCGAGTCGGAAGGGGACAGCTCGATGCAGGGAAGCTGAGATCTCCGGAGAGGTCGGGCCAGGTCACTGACGGCCACCGGAGCTCCAGCCAACGAGCTGGAGGCTGGGGTCCCTCAGCATGGACTGGGCACTGTCACTCCCAGGGAAGGTCCGGCCTTTGAAAGTAACGGGGCCCCTCTCGTGCCCTAACCAGCGATGCCCACCTTGCCAGGGGGTCTCATGCCTGCCTGGGAGGACGAGTGGCACTTTTCCCCCAGGAGTCTCAGGGATTTGATGAGCAGCCCTCCAACTAGAGCAGCTTCGAAATGACGCAGTGTAAATGCATTGAGCACATAGATCCTTGACTCCCAAACCCAAAGATTCCGATTCAGAGGAACCTGAGGTCTCCCAGGGGAGCGGTACTGGAGAAAGTAAAGAGAAAACCTGAATCCTTCCCCAGACTCCTGACAGGTCTCTCTGTGCCCAGTCGGGGCCACCCTCCACCTCATCACTGCCTTCGCCAGGGCAGATGGATGTTTCTAAGGCTTTAAATCGTCCACAGCGCTCGGTGTGATGCGCTTCAAAATGTCAGTTGCTCAGAAACAAAGCACCAAATAAATGCCTTCCTCACTCACCTCGAAAACTATTCCCATCCGCCTGGCTCTCTATGTGCACACACTCCGCTGGATCCTCAGCACTAGGGGTTCTGGGGGCCCGGCCTGTGCCACCTTCTCCAAATCACACCCTGGTGCTTCTCTCTGCCCTACGTGTCACCCCATCCTCAGCACCCTAAAGGGACACTCTGACTCCATGTTCCAGGTGAACAGATGTCTGTCCTGGGCCACATGGGCCCCAAGACCCAGGCCCACGAGGGTTCATCTTGCCAGTACCTGCTTACAGACATCTGACTATTGCTGTGGCCCATGTGGAGATGAGTGACTGGGTCACATTGGGGAGGGGCAGGTGTAGGACAGATCTCAGGGCACCAGCCTTCATGTCCTGTCCTACACTCCCTTGCACAGCCGGCCGGGCAGGGCCAGGCAGCAGCGACTCCAAGTCGAGGACAGGGAATTGGCCCTGAGCTAAATATTAACTCTACGGCAAACACTGGGCGCTGGGGCCAAGTGGTACCCTGTCCCAGGGCAAGGCAGGGGGAGGAAGGGAGGGGATGAGTCTGGAAGAAAAACAGGTGGATTTGGGTGGAGAACTGGCCACATCTAGGAAGAGACTAGTTAAGACTTTGGAAGGAAACCCTGGTCTTCCAACCCAATCAAATCTGGACAGGGAGGAGCCAGACATGAGACTGATTGACAGGATGGGTGTGGTACAATACAGGAGGCTACAGAGAGGAGTGGCAGGGAGCGGTCTCCTGTGGGGACAGGACCACCCTGCAGAGTCAAGAAGGGCTTTGGCCTTCACTGACTGGCTTATCTCACTAAACATAATACTCTCCGGTTCCATCCATGTTGTTGCAAAGGGTACAAGTTCCTTCTTTCTTTCTGCTGTATAGAATTTCATTGC